>CABFVX010005098.1:0-42017 GCA_902151425.1 Timema shepardi | reverse complement strand
GCGCGGGAGGGGAGGGGGGGGGGGGGGAGGCAAGAAACAAGGCAAGGTCACAAGAGTGATTCTCTGGGTCGCGGCACGCATATAGATCATACATCCGCGGCTCGCAGGCGAATAGAACAACACGAGGCTGTGCTCCGTGTCTGTATGAAGGACGCGTCTACCCTCGCCGGGTGCATGACAATCTGCTTCAGGGGTCATCCATCCATTAACAACGTAACGCTGTTGGAAAAGGGGGGTAGACGGGGTTTGGGAGTTATCATATCCACACGGTTGCACTTGGAGAGGGTGGGTACATCGCGGTGTTACGTAACACAGATGTTATACTCTAATTCTGATGTTGAAAACATTTTGCTGTTCATGTTGTCCCCGTTAGTAAACATATTTATGTATGGAGAGATTCTGACTCCCTTTTTAGTGTCTTTTAGTACGAAAAATATGCGAGTTTTCGCGTTAGACTAGATTACCGGCACATATTGGTATCGAGTGTTATCGGCCAAGTGTTTCTGACAAAGCCGGAACGCGAAAACGACTTAAATACATGATTATAAATACACGATGTTAGTTTTATAATATTCACAAAAGAATATGGAGAACAAAAGGTACTAGTAATATTAAATACTACGATATGACAGTCTTATTTTTTGTTTTTACCTATCGGTAATAGACGCTGCTTAATGTCATATATATCTAGCTATAGTAATTGTTGTCCATTTTAATTTAAATCTGTTATAAGCTATTGACCACGAAGCTATACTCATTTAAATCTATCATAAAGGGATGTTTTGAAATTGGCACACAGTTTTCATTTCATTGGTCGATACCAGACTATTTAGTTTGGTCAGGGAAAACGTTACCAAAAATAGGTCTGGTATCGTCTCGGTCATGAACACTCGTAACCAGCCGCGATATTAAGAGCGCGAAAATCCTCTGGTCGTTGACATCGATACCATGTCGATCGCGAAAACAGACTTTTGATGTGAAAAGTTACGTAACACAGGTTGGAGCGGGGAGATCAAGCTTAATGAATACTTGGTTTTCCAAGGGAGGGTCAAATGATGTAAGAGAAAAGCGACGTGTTTTTTTTAGCACCACGTCTTACTAACCGTTTGGGTTAAACGCTAATGGTTTCAAGGATTAGGAGGGCTATATATAAAGGAGGTGTACACCTACATTTAAGTGGAAAATATGCAGGGGAAAAACCACCCGCAGTACACCCAGCCGAGATTCGAACCTCAAGCTCCCCATCATCGGCAGTATAGTCTACTGCGAGAGTAGCGCGTTAGACCACGCGGTCACCGAAGCAGGTCATCCGTGGTTTATTAATTATCCCTTAACATTATCTCGTGATCCGCACTGGTGTTCACGCGGACAGACACGTCAGTTTATTTTAGTTTGGTTTGCCGGTGATTCAGAGGTCGGGGTTCATTCCTTAGCCGGATGAACTGAATATATTCAATAACAATTTTATTTATTAATAAGAAATCAATAATATATATATATATATAAAATCAATATTAAATATATTAGGTATTATTATTTATTCTTACTATTATTATTATTATTAGCACCGCATCTTACTACCCATTCGGGTAATACACACTTACGCTAATGTGTAATGTGTAGGGTGATTGTGAGATGAAATGGAGGACCTACAGTTTAACGTTGAATCCGAACCACGGTGGAGGCCTGGCATTCCACACATTCATAGGTTGTGATTATAGATAAATAGATAAATCTGTGCTGGAACCGAGGATTGAACCCCGGACCCCCAACGCACAAGTCTGACACCTTACCCTTAGACCACCACGTTACCGATAGGGTTCTTATTATATAAATATATAAACTTAAATAAATACGGGCGCATCAGCTCTAAATCCTAAATTTCTCATCCCCGAGCCATTGGCATGTGCGTTGTCTGTGCCGGTGGCCATACGGGCTAAATGTTCAGATTATCTAGTCTAGTGTTTACTAGTGACAGGGAAGTTGGAGCTTGAATCCCGACCAGGTGTACTATGGATAAAAATTTTAAATGGGGTGTAATTTATAATAACTAATAGTTTGTTGAGGAATGTATAGTGTAATCGCGTCACCGCGTCTTACTAACAGTCCAAACTGATTAAAATGAGGTGATAAAGGTCAAATTTAGAGGGGTAAAGTACCTTTATTTGCGAGAAAGAATATTAGGAGAGCAACAAAGAAAAAAAATTCTCACAGAACACCCTGCCGGAATTCCTCCTGTACGACAAAAAATAGAACAGAGGAGACTGACGCCTTAGCTACGTGCTCACTAATGTGGGCTACGTAATGTTGTGTGAGAGGGGGAAAAAAACCCAATCAAATCCGAGCTTATGGAGACAAATCTATGTACAAGTTTAATTGGCCATAGAAGGATTTTGGTGACAAAATACTTTTATAAAATAAAATAATATTTTTTCAGGTAAACAGTGGTGATACTTGACTATATTATTAGTGTTATTTTATAAGTAGTGATCTTATATCAATCAAAAGTGACCACTACAGATCACATGACTTGACGTATGACTACGTGAAAGAAGATCTAATAGCTTTTCTAACTGTTCGAAAGAAATTGGACTGTAATTTCACAAAGAATATAGCACTAAATACCCATATATAATTATAATTATTTTCAATTTCTAAGTAAACAAATATTCCTTGCATGAATAATTGAAAAAAAAAATCATTTATAAAGACAACAAACGAATAAAATATGTACAGTGAACAAATGAAAGCCCCTGCACCCAGAAACGGAAATTCTGATGTAATTTTATGTGCTATTGTTTTATGGGTCACTTTCACCACGTCAAATGTCCACGAAGATCGTCAGTCCACTAGGAACCTATCATTAAGGTATGTAATGTGGCGGGATTGAAACGGCCCGTACTATTATTGTAGATCAGCCAATGGCCTCACGTTTCGACACAACACACAGTCGGAATACATATTCTCCTTTAGGTTGTAATTACACTGGAAAAGTTTTGCATAGCTGCTCAAGAGTAAACGAGTCATAGATTACACATATACCTGAGAGTGGGAATTGAAAATAGCAATACATTTTAGATAATGTTTTTAAATATAATTATTATTTTATTTAATACCGCGTCTTACTACCCGTTCGGGTGTTTGGAGTTCTGGTCGAGTATACTGATGGTGGAGCCTACATATTCGTATAGCCCGAACGGGTGACGATATGATATGATATGATATATATATATATATGGCTCGTAATCAATATTTTACGAATCCTAATCTTCATTACCTAAGAATTACAGATCCCAAATCTCGAATTTACAATCTTGGGTGGGAAAAAAAGGAACATGAGAGAACAACAGTTATTATATAACAACAGAAAATGTTAATTAAATGAATGGTCTGGGATAGGTTTGTTAAGTTTGTCTTATATATAATAACGTAGGTATTGAATCCCCAATAAGCAGTATTAAAGAACTAAAACAAATTTCAAGTGAGAATTAAAAAAAAAAAAATTTCTCCGGAACTCACATCTAAAATATCTAAGGATTTAGAGATTCTTGCGTTCGGGGATTCAATGGTTATTTTACGAGCAGTGGCGGCTCGTAGCTTAAATTAGTGGGAGTGCTGCTAACACGGGAAGCAAAACAGTGCAAAGCCAACATTTCCGTTAATACCATTAAGAATTAAATCTAAGAATGTATTTCTTGTTGTTGCTTTTGCCTGGCTGAGATATTAGAATATCAGATATTGAACGACTGCTTTTCTTAACTGTAACTTCCTCATGAAGAGATAGCTGTGAAAACTTAAGGTGTTGAAGTTCACTTACAGTCACAGAACTTATTTCTTGGGGATGCAAGGCCATGGTTAAAGTTTTATATTAAATAGAAAATCTGGAAGCGGAATAATAATCTAATTCTACACTATTCTACACTTTATCACATTCAAGAATATGGTATACAGTTTTTAAGCACAACACACGCTGAGTAAAAAAAAACACACTTCGTTCCACCATCATGCCTGAGCCGGAACTGCGAGAGCAACAGTGCTCTCTCTACCTGGCAGTCCCACCCTCCTCCCTACTACCTCCTATGTGCGCATGTGCCCAACAGTCAAACACCATGAAATGTATATTATCATTATTTGGTTATATAAAGGATTCCTTCTACCTGCATGCTAAATTTAAATTTTCTACTACACCTTAAAGAATTTTTGCACACCCTTCATCTCCCTCTTTTCCCTCAATTTTCGGAGTTCTCGTTTAAAATCTTGAGAATCTACTGGTTATTTTAAGTTGGCCTTTTATCTTCCTTCCGAATTTAAGTTTTCTACTGCACTTAAAATAAAATGTTTGTATTGATTTTTCTGCGTATAAACTGAACAGGTGGTGTGACATGGTAATTATTTTGTAAATTTTAAACTCCTTGTCCCCCACCCCCTATTTGTCCAGCTACCACTGACAAATTTCAAATTTTAAGATTTATTTGGTTATACGAGGTTGTCTTTCTACCCCCACGTTAAATTTAGAGTTTCAACCCTCTATAAAAGTTATTTTTCTGTTTATACCCAAAAACCCCCTATTTACCCGAGAACATTTTTAAAATTTCAAAATTTCAGACTTTTATGATTATTTGGAGTGGTTCCTTTACCTGCCCGCCAGTTATATATTATTTTTTAATAAGGCCCTATCTCTCCCCATTTCCCGGGGCCGCATTTTGAAATTTCCCTCTTTTTAGATTTTTCTGGTTATTTGGAGCAAACCTTCTACCTCCCGGTCAAATTTCAATTTTACAGCTCATCTAGAAGTGGCTTATCTTTTTCGGAGACACACACACACGTACATACGCACGTACGTACATACACACAAACATACATTCACATACATAAATACATATATACATACACACATCATACATACGTCCACATAAACATGCATACACATACACAAATATGCATACACATACACACATACTTTCTGCTTTTTATATCTATTAGATTAGATAGAACTGCATTATACTCATTACTATAAAAATATCAAAATAATGAGATTCTGGTTAGTGATCTTCGTTTGAGTGTTCTGTGTCAAATTAGTTTAGTTTGTCACTCGTATGCTTGCATATATCTATGTAAAGAAGTTTACAAAATTATTTAGTATTAATAAATAATCAAGTGAACATAGACAATTTTGGGGTCAAAATTGAAAGAGTCGTGTCAAGGAAATTAAATTTCAGTCGTGTTCAAAATTATATCTACAAGCAAATCCCACTTGCACAATCACAATCCTCTCCCTTCACGCAAATGCAGGTACAATTGCTCTTAACTCATTTGTCTTCATCCCTAGCACATTAACATAATTATTACAGTGCGTATAGCCCAAAACGGGTAGTAAGACGCAATTTTGAAATAAAAATTAATAACATAAAATCATGGCTCTAGGAATCGAGTAATAATAATAATAATTAAGTTAAGGATATATAATATTTTGATATTAACAGATTTTTGTTTTGTGAATATATAATAATGTGACGACTAAAGTAGAATTACATATTTTTAACTGTGTCCTTGAACTTCTTCTTGAGTTATTCAACGCAAGTTTCGAACAAGTATTATTATAAAAAATCCCCACGCGCACATATATTAAAACACACCCCAGTGTTTGATTGCGCACAGCCCGATTTGAAACTTCCTAGAGTGGAGGCCCGGTAATTACACAAGAGTAAATTGCAACGTACGGCGCAGAGACGAGGACACGTATTTGATCACGGAGCAGATTCACTCACATACCAATGATTATAACCATGGGTAATACAATCAGATTTTCACATGAAGGGATTTATCGGACAGAAAAGTTAATACATTTAGTTTCACGTTGCTATACTTTAGGTCATGCACTCTGCAGCTGTCACTTTTGATATATAAGTTACCAACAGTTTGACCCGGTCTTAGAACAGTTAAGCAGCACCAAAACTATATCAAGTTAGAACGTTCAACACCCGGTTAACACCTTTTTGATAGCTACTCGATGTACAATCTAGAGCTAAATATGTCAATCATAAGCCAAACATGCTGATACAAAAATTAAAATAATAATATGAGACTAAATATTACTTTGTCCATAAACTGAGTGTACAAACAAACGCAATCCTTACCTAAGCACTATCATAAAATAAGAGAAACAAATTAATATACATTGCTACGGAAACAAGTTGGAAAAAATAGCATCGCAGTTCACCAAAGAGCATAAATAGTTAAATAATATAGTATTTTACAGAAATATATTGAATAATAAGCATCATGGTTCACCGCGATATGTAGCCAGAATTTGTTTATTATATGTGTTATGTCACTGCTAGAAAGGCGCTAATTTATCCCTCGATTTGTACCTTTGTTATCGCAATGCTTGTGGATACCAATTTAGATAGTCTTATAGTCAATATATAACGCTTGTAGTTAAATGTCTCAAATTCACAAATATTGTGGGGTTTTTTTTTCAAAAGAAAAAAAATCCGTGTTTTTTCCTAAAGTCCAGGTGTTTGAAATAGATTTTGAAACAAAGCCCATTAAAAAAAATAGAGAAATTTCAATTTACTATGTGCAATATATGTACGTAATTGAGCGAGGCAGCCTTTATTATACACATAAAATCCGTGATAATTTATATAATAATGAAATATTTTTTAATATTTTATTTAAAACTGATTGTAATATACAAACACAGACATGCAAGGAAAATTAACAAGTGTCATTGGAAAATAGATACATAAATATATGATAGACCCCTTTTGAAGCAAAAAAAAAAGTACAAGAACACGCCTTTTAAAATGCACATAGCTCCTATAATAAAAGTAAAAAACAAGTGTTTCGGAGCAACATACCTGGGTTATTAGCTCATTTCTACCGGATTCCCGAATGCTTGGTCATTGGCCAGTTCAAGGAATAAGAAAGATAAGGAAGTATCGATGAATAATTCTAATACCAAAGTATCTATAGAGCGTCATCAAAGTGCCTTTTGACATGTGACACCACTTTTGTGACACGTGAAACCCAGTGTCTGTAGATGTGATATCAACGTACTTTGACAATTCACATTACTCTTCATGCGTAACGCTTTATGACAATTTGTATTATTATTATTTAGCACCACGTCTTACTACCCGTTCGGGTTATAGGCTTAAGTACTAATTACGTTAATGGATTGGAAATTGGGAAGGTTGAATTTAGAGAAAGTGAGCCCACATTTGCGTGGAGGAAGAGTGGAAAGCCATCTAGGAAAAATCACCCCAGTTCACCCGACCGAAATTCGAACCTCGATCTCCCCGTTCTCAGCAGTCGAGCTCAACATTACTAGCGCGTTAGCTAACTACGCCACCGAGGCGGGTCAGGACACAAATAGAGCAATGACATTTCCAGAAATACTACATATAGCAGCTTTATCTATAGAAGGATCAGAATATTGCATTAAAATTAATTCGAACAGTTTTACCGTTTATGTAGTATTTAAAGATTACGAGAATATAAAATGTGAACATGTATGAAAACAAGTTACACGCATTTTTAACGCTTACCAAATTAACTGTAAGTGATGGCACGACTTAGTTGAAAGTTTGTCTTATTAGCGGAGCAGTACACGAGTAATTTAGTGATGTAATAAGACACGAACGAAAATGGCTACAAATGGTAGACTCTGATACAACTAGCTTACTCTACTTTGCAGTACTCCACAAAAAAAAAAACGTAGGTTGGTAGCGAGGTCTATTTTTATAAAAACCTACCTTTCAGTAGTCAATATATAGTATGTCGAGAATAAGAATGGCTTAAGTTTAAATTCTATTCTTGGTTAGTAACACCATTTCAGGTTTTGGACATGATTTCAAAACTAGGCCTAATAGATTCTAAAAGTGTTGGTTATTATTTAAGTTATTTCACGTGGACTTTCTGAACCGAGAGAATAATTACCTGCACACGACTTATATATCTACCGATTTCTCCAACACCGTATTTAAACATATTTTGATTTCAATTCATAATATTAAGTTTATAAATTGTGGTGGACCCATCATTATGTTAGTATAGCTTAATGATTTAAGTTATTTTTTTCTTCACCGCGTCTTAGTGGCCGTTCAGAGCGAACGCATATATTAATTATGTTAGTGGGATAGAGCCGAGGAAGGCATTTTCCAGAGTAAATGTACCCGCGAATGCAAGGAGGGAGCGAGGGGAACCATTGATGAAAAACCACAAACAATACACACAATCGAGATTCGAACCCCAACCTCCACACCACCGGCAATCCAGTCTTAGCACGAGAGAGTGACGTGTTAGAGCAAGCTACCACCGATGCGGATAATCTATGCTACTGATAAGAGTTTGAAAAAAACTGTATAGTCCATTCGCCACTGGATTGGTAGTAACTGATAGCTAGCAAAAGTTACCATACATCTAGCCTCATATATCCAATTGGCAAGCCATATGATCTGCAAGACCATTTGTTGCGTTGCTTATCACTTTTGGCGGTCAAAACTTTCACAATAAACTTTTTTTTTAAGTTTTTACATTTTTGAAACAGGAACTTATGAAAATAACCGTTTGGATGTTTCTTGTTATACAAACCGAACTTTATTTTGAAACTCATATATTGTATGAATGGCTCTTTATTTAAGTTATAAAACACATTTATTTTGGTGGTCAGTTATAAGAAGATACAAAGGAGGATATAATATTTTTAATGAAGTATTTCGTTCATAATAATATCTTTAATCGCCATAAAAACGAAACAAAATATATACTAGTTTAATTAATATATTTTGTTCTTTCAATAAATTATGAAAAAGCTCATTATACTGTATTTCTTAGTGAAGTATTATTATAATCATATACTAACACTTTTGATTGATTAGTACCACTAATAAAATAATAATTATCTCCAGATAGGTCAACAATGAACACCTAGCTGTGGTCTAGTGGTCTGGCTACACATCTAGAGGTCCCGGGTTCGATCCCCGGCACTTCCAGAATTTCCTGTGAAGCAATGGGTCTGGGACGGTGTTCAACTAAGCCTCGTGAGGACAAATGAGGGTCTACTTGAATAAAAACAGTAGCGACTCTGGCCTAGAAAGCTTAGATCAACGACCGGAGGGTTCATTGTGCTGACCACATGACACCCTTCATCCGCAAATGTTGGCACTATGCAGCGGCAGTTCGATCGGCATAGCTCGCTTGCGGGCGGAGGCCATAGAGTTTTTTTTTTAGGTTAACCAATTTCAACCAGCGTTTACAATATTTTGATAGCTGTCAATTACCACCCCTCCAGTGGTGATCTGACTGTAATAATAATAATAATAATAATAATAATAATAATAATAATAATAATTAGCAGCGCGTCTTACTAACCGTTCGGGTTATACGCTTTAAGTACTAATTACTCTAATGGATTGGAATTTTGGAAGGTCGAATTAGAGGAAGTGAACCCACATTTGCGTGGAGTGAGAGTGGAAAACCATTTAGGAAAAAAACCTCCAGTTCACCCAACCGAGATTCGAACCTCGATCTCCCCGTCCTCGGAGGTCGAGCTCAACACGACAAGCGCGTTAGCCAACTACGCCACCGAGGCGGGTGATCTGACTGTAGTAATATTCATTATGTAAATGTTTGGACTTTGTTCGGGATCGTGATCAAATAGATATAAACAGTTTCGACGAGCAGGTTTGGGGGAGGAGGAGTAAGGCTCTGTTTCTTGATTTTATTTTATTTTCAAATTTCAAGTTATAAGCGAGACACAGATATATAGGACGAATTAATTGCATAACTTTACATGCGAGATAAGTCTGAAAATCAATCACCCAGTCCATATAGATACGTATCGACCAAATATTGACGCAACAGATCCTAATCACTGTTAAGACGTGTACCGGGGCTATGTAGACATTCATCAGTGCAGGTCGAAGTGCTAAGAGAGGAGCAGGAGGAGGACTTTCGCCAGCGGTCCCCAAGCTTACAAAGGAGTCAAGAGTGGCGCATCAACCACGAGGTAGCCCATTAGTGATCACCGCCATCCCACGTCACTTTCTTCGTCGGGGCGGGGCATACGGATCACCTGCGATACTCTCTCTTCGTGCCCCCACACGCGTACCACTATCATTAACGTTAAGTCACCATTATTAAAAAAAAAAGATAATTAAGGCTCAATGTGAATAAATGATACACAAGTTCTTGAAAGCTGGGTGCCTCTAAAACCATTTACAGATATTTATAGTAAACATTTAATTAGAAACGCATGAAAAATAAAACGTTTAAAACATACTTAATTATATTTATTTTTTGTAACGTAACAAAACTACAAACTATTATTTTTTCCGCCGCATCCAACTATCCATTCGGGCTCTACCTATTATATATTAGTAACGATATTGTAATAGAAATGAGGAAAGTAGTTTTGAAAGTAAATGTACCCACATCTGCGCCGAAGGAGAGAGATTGCAATTGTTTTTTTTTTAAATTCCGTAGTAAACCCGACAAGGATCCTATTCCCGATCTCCCCATCACTGGCAAACCAATCTAGTGCGGGAGGGAAGCCTTAAACTATGCGCTCACCGAAGCGTGTTGACTACATATTATTTATTGCCCGTATGAATTGTACGCATGACGGGGTGGGGATGAGGACGCATTTGCGCGAAAGGAGATTAAGAAAACGCGAAGGAAAAAACACCCTTAGTACATCTGACCGGGACTCGAGGCCCTCTCACCTCCCCCGACTTCTCTCCGGTAAACCAGACAAGACGAGCCCGACATTTAGTACGCATGTCCACCGATGCGGGCAGAAATAATTAACCAACATAATGCTAAAATAATTTTGTTTTCGTAACGTATTGCACTATTTTCATAACATTTTTCTGTTGGGTTTTTTTCACAGAAGGAATTCCCACTTTTCCTAACGTTTTAGAAACTAGTGCGGAGGAAAGAACTTTAATTTTCCATAAAAATGACCATTGCGAAGACATGCTATTGGTGTTTAGAAAAGGATGATTTTGATGGTGAAGCAGCCGGTGTGCAACTTAATATTATATAGACCTAGAGATAAAAAAAAAAGGGGGAAGATATTGTCTTTGAATCAACGGGGTTATCAGTTCGCTTTTTTCTTCCATTCAAGGCCTAGTACAGTAGCCTCATGGCTTCTTTCGTGCTGACTGACAGCTCACAGCTCACAGCTGACGGCTTTGAAAAGTTACCAGACAAAATGTATCCCTACGCCGAACCAAATGATCTGCAAAAACATGTGTTTAGCAGCTGTCACTTCTGACAGTCAAAATTTAGGTTTATACCTAAATGTCGACGGTCAGAATTCAGCTGTGAGCTGTCAGTCAGCACCAAAGAAGCCATGAGGCTACTGTACCTTTAATGTCCCAAATGCCAGTGCCTTTTTAAAACGCTTTGTGTGTTCCCGGTTGTTTATGTTCGTGTCAACTGTGGCGTTGTAACGATTGTTTTTTTGTATGTACAGTTCTAACCACACAGGTGATATTAAGGCAGGTGACCTGGCGGTCTAGGGGTAAGGTGTCAGATTTCTATGCTGGCGGCCGGGGTTCAATCCCCGGTCCCGGCATAAATTTATCTGATTACCAAACCCTTCCTTCACCTCTGACAAGACATCTTGTGAATGTGGGGAATGCCAGGCCTCCACCGTGGTTCGGATTCCACGTTAAACTGAGGTCCTCCATTTCATCTCACAATCACCCTACCATTACACATGAGCGTAAGTGCGTACAACCCGAACGGGTAGTAAGACGCGGTGATAATAATAATTGATCGTCTAGAACTCGACGCCCCAATCCATTTGATTATACATTTTTCAGTATGTTACCAAAATTATTCATTGCCACATATTACATCATCCATTCAAATAATGTTTGTACAGAGGCTATCTCTCAAAACATATGTTATTCAAAAGTGAATTAAATACAGAATTACAGTTTAAACGAAAGTATCAGAGTGAGGTGTTTTGCATTCTTTACACGAAATCAGCGAGATTGGGACTAAAACGATAGTTTTTTTTTTCATTTAAAAGAAATTGTTTTTCAATTGTATTTTTTATAGACCTGTTCGGTTGCCACATGGACTAAAGCGTCATTCTCGCAATATACTAGACTTAAAATGACGATAAGATCGGGGTTCGAATCTCGGTCGGGTGTACAGAGAGTGGTTTTTACAAACTGGTTTTCTACGCAAATTCGGATACACTTCCTCTAGAATTCAACCTTACTCATCCTTAGTCAATTAGCGTGATTATTACATAAACATACAACTCAAACGGTTAGTAAAACATGTTGATAAAATGTGATTAAAAGGTTTTACTCGTCTCAATTACATTGTTTTCCAACGAAAACTTCAGATAGCCGCACAACGATGCAGCGTGTGATTGATTGGAGCTGTAATACTTACTTGGGTGTTATCAGAGGGGTGACACGGTCTCGCGGCTTCCAAGGATCAATGAAGTTATTTCAAGCCTGAAATTTGTAAAAAAGAAGTGCTTGTTAGTTAAAAATACGAAATTGAACAGTTCATAAAAAATAGTTACCAATGATAACCTAGCTTTGTATGCCCATGCTAAAAAATTAGTTTGAAAAGACACCATTAATTTGGTAGGAAGATAGTTACTAAAGTTACTAAAACAATTTTAATATAAGCATACATCAAGTAATGTTATCTGAAGCTGTTACTTTTGATAGACAGTTTTAATATCTATAAGATAACATAAATAATAAAAATAAAATGTTATTGATGTTGGTTTAAAAAAAGTATGAATTTTATTAACGGTTTTTCCAAACAAAATGGATTCCGTTGCTGTTGCTAATTCACTGTCTATTTTCCCAATTGAAATATTTTGAATGGATTCCATTTAACTATTCACTAACTATGCTTCCTCCTGATTTCAAAAAGTAAACTTATAGCGAGTGTTTTAAAACCGGAACAAATAAAGATAGAACTTCCAGATGAGTTTTCTGACAAATTTTCTACAAATAGGTGATATCTTTTAAGGACCATTTCTAGTTTCTCACACAAAACAAACGATAAGATCTCTGAACTTAACACTAAAGTGAATGTTACTTTTTCAAATTTATGCTCCAATCTTGTAGATATATATTGTATTTAGACTGATTCTTGAGATTTTCAGCCACAATCTAATTTCCATAGCAAGGGCAGCTAGTAAAGCTACTGGATCTACGTTCATGAATTTATACACCAGGTCATGTGATCTACAGATACCACAGGGTTGCCACTATTTTCTCACTACCAAATTCCTTATATTTTCTAGGTTTTACAGAAGGAATTACAATTTTTTATAGTAATTTTGAATAGAAGAATAGAGTGATAAAATTTGATTTCATCAAACTGGCTAAGTGTGAAGTCATGTAAATAACTAATGTTTAAAACAGGGTGATTTAAGAATGATTGGGAAATACATCTTCTGTCACTTCACAACCCTTGTTTGGAGGTACACATACACGTTTAACTCGGAGTGTTTAGTATTCACCTAACGGTTTCGTCTATACAAAGACTTAATCTTTCAAGCTTAAAGTTAAATGTTCCAAATTAACAGCTATTACAAAGCTTCTATTAGATTATTTAACATTCTCAGTGGCAACCCTGTAACAATTTTGTCAACATATATAAAATAACAATAATAATATAATAAAAATGGCGTCAATGTTGATCACAAAAAATGTGTTTGTATTATCCAAAAGGTCTTTCCCATGAAAATTGGGCTGCACTAAGTCAACTGGAGCGTCATTTGGAGAAATTCCAATAGGCCCATTGCGTACTTATGTGATTATTTATATAGGGATTATACTTTAAGGTGTAAATGTAGGGAAGACGAGAAAGGTGTTTCTGCAGTTTTTATATCCAAACAATTGTTGGTCAAAGTAAATAAAATATTTCCTCTGTACAAAAATAAAAGTATAGTTTTGTTCAAAAGTTGATATGAACAATTCTTGAATACATGTCATGGATGTCTTGGAATTTGATGATAACTTTTTCTCTTGATTTAATAAGTTTCTCATATTATAACCCCGCTATGCTCACGGCAGATATTCAACAACTGTTGATATTACCATGTGAAGAAAATAAACTTTATGTTTGAATTGGAGCAATAACTTATTTGATTTCTGTTGACCAAAAATATGTATATTATAGAAACTGTGCTGCCTACACTCACACCCATCTAAGCCCAAGGAGAGCGATATAGGCAACTATACTAACAAAGATACAAACAAGTTGTAATTGTTTTTAACTTTCTCGCGACCCCAAGAAGAGAAGAAATATTGTGATCGTAAAAATGTATAATTCGAGATGTTGATGGATGTCAACGTTTCATGATCCCCTCAACTGGAAAACATAGTTTTAGCAGTACCGTACATCTGTGGGTATCTGTTCATTGTGTGGTTGTACCATAATGGTTTCCTACTCTCCCTCCAAGCAAATGCGGGTACACTTATTCTAAAATGATATCAACCTTATTCCTATCTCATTATTGTAATTCAGAAGCTCGGATTAGAAAGGGCCAATGTGATTTTTTTTATAAACATATAATAAAAGCACGACCAATAGGATAATAGGAATTTTAGACTGATATTCGTCTTTTGTACTGTGGAAATCGCGTCTGAACGTAATATCCCAACAAAATCGCTATGAAGCTTCCATCGTCATGTGTATTGCTCTGGGGCAGCTTATCAGTGCTAGCTAGGTTCGTCCTTTCTCCTCGGATACACAAATAATTCAAGGGATTTTTCATACTGAACATTAGAGGATTATTAAGATGAATATAGGCATTAACTAACATGATGGTAAATTGAAAAATTAGATCTGGACATGTAAATCGAACCCGGGATCTTTCATTTCCATCCTGTGAGCTTCACTGGTTGTGTACATTAAATTGTTCAAGTGTTCACTTACTTCCACCATGATAACAAACATGTTTTGCAAATTTGTATTCAATTGGTGATGTAAAAGTTTTTTTCCAATTAAGGGAGATGCTAATTTAAATCTTGTGATGAAAAAAATTTAATTTGTACTTAAGATACTAATTTTTAAATGCTAGTTTACATATTCACCCTTTCTATCCTGAGAACGTTCTCCAACTTTAAACTTCATTTTCCCAAAACCAAGTTTTCCGTATTCGCCCTTTCTCCTCAGAGCTCCAGAATTGATGTATGCGTGTACCCCGAAAGTGTACTTATACATAAAGAAAAATATATAGTCGCTATTAGTGGCAATATCTGTATATTCGTATATATGCATGGATATTTTTGGACTAGACCATTGGTTCTTTACACTTAATAATAGTGTAAGTATTGTTTTCACGACAGCTTAATAAACATGTGCCCTCCAGAAAAAAATAGGGGGAAGGGGAGTATGTGGGAGAAACCAGACAAAAGAATTCAGCGACCGCGAGTTCCCACAAGAACCTACAATCGTACATATATAATTATTATATTAGGCTATAAATGTGTTTCTAAAAGTATGTGAATGAAAACAAGCTTTAATAGAAAGTCTCGGGGGAATATTGCATAACCGTACACTATCGACACGATATGGGAGTAAGCACATAAACGCGAGATTTATCACTAAACGTTCCGATACTGTGGAAAGAGATTTTATATCAATAATAATAATAATAATAATAATAATAATAATAATAATAATAAGCACCGCGTCTTACTACCCATTCGGGTTATACGCTTTAAGTACTAATTACTCTTAATGGATTAGGTATTGGGAAGGTTTAATTAGAGGAAGTGAACCCGCATTTGCGTGGAGGGAGAGTGGAAGACCATTTAGGAAATCCCCCTCCCCCAGTTCACCCGACCGAGATTCGAACCTCGATATCCCCGTCCTCAGCAGTCGAGCTCAACACGACTAGCGCGTTAGCCAACTACGCCACCGAGGCGGGTGATTTTATATCAAAAATGTCGGTCACAGCAAGTGAAAACGAATTGTTTTCTCCAAACCGATATTGACAAGATGGCAATTATCGCACGCACTTAAGCTATTGTGATTCCTTTCTTCCTGCCTGTCCTGTCGCCATTGCCTGGGTGCGCATAAGAGCTGCGCGCGAGGATACGCAGCCAGTTCAACGCAACGACAACTGTTTCTGTTTAGCCTAGTTTGGGAACCCACGCCTAGCATTGTGAGAGACTGATTTACATAAAAACACGGGCGTTTTTTAAAAGTTGCGACTCCTTCTCTACCCCACTCGTTCCACCACTGCAATTAGCCCCAGCCGTTAATGGCGGGAACCATCTTATTCAAGAAGAAGGGGGGTAAAATAAAGGGGGCACCACAACTAGAACTCATTACGTATGCCACAAATAAGTGCCGGGACTTGAATATATGGTCACTTAACAGAGGTAACGCGATTTTACCGAGGGGCGATCAAAGAAGATTACCGGATGTAGAGAAATAAATCACCCACACTTGGCAGCCTCATTACGAATTCTCACTAGATATCCCCCCCCCCTTTTTTTTTTAAAACCTCATCTCACTATACATTCAGGTTATCCGCATATATATTAATTACACTAATAAGGTAGAGAAGAAGAAATGTAGCCAAATTTGCGTTTAGAAAGAATGGGAAATAATTTAAGGGAAAAACACCCTCATTACACCCGACCGGAATTCAAACCTCAGTCTCCCCGTCACCGGCCATCCACTATTACACAAGAGTGTCGTTTTAGACCATTAAACTACATATGCGGTTTACTAGATCTGCTTGTTTGGCTCGGACATGGTCGAAACCTAAACAAAATTCATTGTACCCACACGAATTTCAACTAATGGGTACATGTCATTTAAACCCACCAAAATTCGAAGACAAAATTAATTCCTATTGCCAACCTCAATGGCTTTGGGGTAAAGTATTTGCCTTAGGAGGTCGATGTTCGTGGGCTCAAACCCAATCGAGGTAGGCAGATTTTTCTAGAAACATAACAATCCGTAGCATAACTTCCTTCGGAGGATATCTAAATCCACCGGTCCCATGTTGATTGTGGCTTGTAAAATAACCATGAAAGGTGTGTGAAAATACTTTTCCCGGCAAAATTGGTAGGCCCTTTCGCTCTCACTCATAGCAATTCTCGTGGTTCATAAGGCGCATATTAAATACCTCAAATTAAAAATTAATACCTATTATTTAAAGATTAAATTAAATAGAATTTTGGTAGGATTTTTTTTAGAAAATACGAACATATTTTTCTGCCAATATTGATACTATATTATTATTGTTATTTTATATGTATTGATAGTATATAGCAAACCGTAGGCGAACTGGTATGGCAGCTGTCACTACTGTGACTATACCCCATTTACGGTAGAAATGTATGTTACTGACAGCTAGCAAAAGTTACCAGATCTAATCTCACCTACCCATTTGACAAACCATATAATCTGCAAGACCATATTATGTGTAATTGTTCTCACTTTAGTAAGTCAAAACTTTCAGAGTAAACAATTAGTTTTTAAATGTGATTTTGTTCTAACAGTTTCTACATCTTCTGCTAGCTGTCAGTTACCACCACTGTTGTGGCAAATAGACTCTACCTATAAGTTTCGATTCGTTATTCATATAACCAGGGTTATCATACGCCCTTTTTTTACCCGGATATGTGCTCTTAATCAGATTTAAAATATATTATGTCCGGGCGGTTTCCTTCAAAAGCGGAATTGTCCGGGTTTTCCACCAATTACTTTGATATATATCAATGATTAGATATTATTGTCCTGGATTTGGTTGGTTAAAAAAGGTCTAGTAGTCTGCATATATTAATAAAAGTGGCATTAACGGATTTAAGCTTCTCATTGGTGCAGCTAGAATCACAATCGTTTCATTTTGAATCGAGTTTCTTCTCAGCTAGTTTCATCGCGTTATCTGCTATTAATTGTTTGTTGCCGCTGATTCAGGCAATGCCTCAATGTTGCGTAAGTAATTTAAACAAGGGCTGATATGCGAAATGGTGTTTGTTTAATAGTTTTTTCCTTCCCTAATTCCTCATACTCAAGAAATTATAGTATTTCTCTATTTTTTTTTAAGTTTGTAACATATCCTCTTTATTGCTCCTACAAATATATGGTAGTAATCCAGTTTTTAGGCTATAATTATTTATTGATGGTACAATACAGTAGAACCTTGTTCATACTGCCCTCACTGATCCGGATTTACAGCTTATCTGGATTGGAATTTCACATTAATAATTTATTTTGTATCAAATTTTAATGGGGGAAATAGTTGATGTATTATTAAAAAACATAAACGCCATTCAAAATTGGCATCAACCAAAACTTACTCATTATTTTATGAGTTAATAGTGGTCGTAACATGCTTCAAGTATTTTATATTTTTTTTATTGGGAAGATAAATTATGAGTTGTAGCAATATTTAATGCGTTTTCCCTCTAATTTCTAGATTTTCATTAATCCGGACGACATCCAGTCCCAGTCAGGACGGATAGACGAGGTTCCACTGTATTGTATTTGTACTCGTCAGCATAAAATCGAGCCCCGAGTAAACGTTAGCTGTGGTGTCATAGTAGCCGACGATTTCGCCACATCCATCAAAGATTATGCCTCAAAAATTATTAGTGAATAATGACCCTGAGCACGGGACGATTACTGAATAGCTCAGTGGTAGAGCGTTAGCGCGCTAAACCAAGATTCCCGAGCTATTTTTAAAAATTTACGAACATGATACTTAATGCGTTTATATCCATAACTTAAAAATCAAATAAATCTTCTAGGCTTCGTTAGCTATGTGCAATTAATTAATCGTACAAACGGCGCTCCATAAAAATTAAGTGATTATAATCAATACCAACTGCAAAGAAAGTTTGTATTTTCTAAACTTTTTTTTATACCAGAATCTCATTATAGGTGTGGTATACACAGACAAACCTTTCACTTTGTGAATCCCCTACCTACTCTGTGGATAAGACCACCCAAGCTCGTTGTCCAACCAACGTTGGAGGATAAGGACCACATTTGTAGGCTAGTCTCGGGAGTCAACGAACCTTTAAGAATACGAATAATAAAACAGTTAAGGTCGAATGGGAGATAGAGTGACGTCCGAATCTCGACGATACATACTGCCCTTTGTGAAAAAAATAACGGCAATACTCAAGTTTCATTAAGTCATATGGCGGCCGCTTCGGTCAGCGAAACTTATTATCACAAGCTATAAAGAGGAAAGAAAGCTCACCGCTAGTTCTCAACTATTTAAAATTTTATGTTGTGATCCTGTCAAAACATGACTTTGTTTGAGAGAGGAAAGCCAGGTTTATATTTAAACCCTTGCTTTAATCTCATAAGTACACATTTTCGAGTAAAGCATCATTGATTTTTTTTAAAGCTTTAGGCTCAGAGTTTAAACTTTTTTATGTGGTCACAAACCTGCTGATAATTTTCACCTACATGTTGCTGAAAACGATAAAAAAATAATAATCAAACAACTTCTTAAATAACGCGAGATTTCTAAACATCTGCAACGCATCTGTTACTCTACCACATAGCATCCATAGAGTATAAGAATATAAGTTAACTGGACACTTGAGTACAGTGATTGTCATACTTTTTTTTTTTTTTGCTCATGGCACGCTATTTTTTGTCGTGAGTTCTGGCGGCACACTGAAATTAGAAACAATAAGGGAAACACCTTATTTCAGTCGGTAGCAAGTCTGTATACTGAGCTAAGGGTCCCGGGTTCTATTCCCAGCATTCCCGAAAAAATTATTATTTATGAAATGTGGGTTTCTCCTATCACAATGATGAGCTAACGGACAGGGGGTGGGTGTAGTGTCATTTCAGAAAGTATATGTCAAATACCTCAACGATGATAATAATAATAATTATTATAATATAAAAAACACGGGAGACTCAAGCATGCGCAAGCACTTTGAGACCTATAAGGTGAGCAGGGAATGCGCGTGTGTTTGTCCTCTATTCGACCAAAAACTGGGTGTTTGTGTAAGAACCGACAGACCCACTTCGATAGTCGACAGCCAGTTAGGCTAGCTTCAATTTTCAGTCGATCGTGGGAGAAAACTGCATCGGTCATTAAAAGTCAATCATGAAGTCTTCTAAACTCGCAAATATATCGAGTACTTTCAAATAATATTTGAGTGTGAACAAAACTACCTTGACCGGTCTTATTCAAAGATAATATAAGAAAATTAAATAGTTTAATATGAAATAACAATTTTATTAATTCTGTGTTTTTTTCTAGAAGGGTGGAGACATAATTATTTGAGGCAAGTTTATTTCAAGGAATACATATAAGATGCGCAGCATATATAGAGAAAAAGTATATTGGAGAAACGATGCGTGATGCCTTTATCAAGTCCGCAAGTCGATCAGGACCCGAAAAGGTTTCCAACCTCTGGTCTAAAGCGTCGATCTCGGATAGACTTACAAGGCAAGACTGCTAATGACGAGGAGAGCAAGAATCGAATCCCAATCGGGTGTAAGGAAGGTGGTTTTTTCTACATGGTTTTCCACTCTCAGTCCATGGAAATGCGGGTACACTCTCATTAATTTCAATAGTACCTAAGATCGCTGTTAATCAATACCTACTTTTCTAGATTTTCAGAGGTGAAATTGGATCTATTGTCAGATATAAGGTTTTTATAATTTGAAAAGCTTGGTTCTACTTCACATGATGTCAAGGAGCGAAATTTAAAAGTTACCATTTATGAATAACTTTACTCCTCTTATAGCACGCTGTTCCATAAGAAAATCCATACCATAGAGAGAGAGAGAGAGAGAGAGAGGACAGAGCTGAAATAGGCACGTTAATGCTCCTATTCATAAAAAAAAAGGACAAAAACAAACACAATGGGCAATCATAGGCACTATAAATTAATGTATTGTACTCGTAATAATATGAAATGCTTATATATCTCAACTCTCTATGTTTTACGATCAAGGGAATAAAAAGGCAAGTAAGCTAAATCCATTCCCTAGTGATTACCCTTCTTTAACATTCCTTTCGTCAGCCAATAAATAACAAAAGAAACTTACTTAACGTAGCGACATTAAAAGCGACAGTCAAAAGACCCAAAGGTGAGTTTCCACAACAACCAACATTCTAGTTCACGAAGGTTAATTCTATTTCCTCCTTGCGCATACACAGTAAACTATTTCACTTGCCTAACGAGATTAAAACACCGCCACAAACGAAAGCCACACCGGCATGTCTAGAAAAGAAAAGGACACATGTTTCGACATCGTAAAAGTTGCGCGACATATATGGTAGTGGCGAAGGACTTTTCAAAACTACAACCATACGAGCAACAAATTTCCGTTGGAAATTTATGACCCAGTCGCGAACTATAATGAATTTGTAGCACGCGCACTTCCTATGACACATTCAGTCCCCCACGACTAGAGAGAAAGTATAGCAGTATATTTCAAGAGATCGCACTTGTCAACAAAAACCTCCGCAGTATCGGCTTTGCTCAAGGGGTGCAAGGGTGCCACTATTTAACCTTAAAAGGTGCACCTAAATCATTTTAAAAAATCAGGCGCAATTGAAGATCAAATTTGTGCTTAAAAACATTTTACTTTATAAAAATTAAAGTGGTGTCGTTTATTATCATAATAATTCCTCAGAATATTCTAAATTAACCGAGTTTGTGATTCACATAATATTAATTATAATGGTGGACGTCTGGCAAATTCACAATTTGTATCAATAGAGATTACGCAAATGGTAATAAAATTATAGTAATTTCTTAGCATTGTTGCATTCATTTAAACGAAATGTCATTTCTTTCATTATTATAAAACAAAACAACAGGCTGAGGCATATTGCTCAAGATACATTTTTTACATGAATTTGTCTACTAATCTGTCATCAATAAACATTACTAGATCTACTTTCACGTATTAATACGTCAAGTTATGAGACATGCAGCTGTCACTTTAGATATATAACTATATCAATACCCATTAAATAACACTAATAATATGGTTAGGTGTTATAATATTGGTGATTATAAGAAAATTTGTTTGTATTTTATTAACAGACTTTTATACGAAAATTGAACTGTAGTATTTTAAATCTGAACAAGAAAAATAAGGTGCACACCGATATACTGTATAAAATCCCCTTACAACTCCAAACGCAACTCAAGGTACACCCATGCAAAGAAATTGCCTATCACTTCTATTGCAGGAGTTGAGACTCGGACCCAAATGAGAAACTGTTCAGTTGTAAAAGAAGTCTAAGATAAATAAGAATAAATTAATTAAAAGTGTTCTTCATAAAAGATAAACAATATAAGTCGTTGTTGGTCGGCCAGATTTATTGGAGGGGTAGAGAGGGGGGAGTCGAAAATTGTTAATCTTTTAACTCTACCTTTAAATATCGGTTTAAGAATTCCAACGTTTCTGTCCAGAAATGTGTTTATAGTTTTAATCAATAATTTGAATTATTTGATTTATGACGCGAAATAAATATCACCAAGTGAAGAATTTATTTAAATGGCATTAAGAGGGAGTGACACTTTAAGGATATTATTAAGATGGTTCGTAAGGTAAATTACATAACGTTTATATTGTAACCCTTCAAACTCTTTTATTATTTTGGTGTGTTTACAAATAACTAACTTCGAGAAAGTACAGAAATTTAAAATGTTTGAATTGATATCAAGCATAATGCTATAACATTAATTAATGTCCCATTAATAAAGCCTAAAATATTGTTTTTATGTATAAAAACAATTGACAGACATACATTTTGTAGACAAACTAAAATCATATGGATCTTGCTCCGACATTATAAGTAGCTGGATTGGTTGTATCAAACCAGCTTTAGATAGTTTATTTACCCTTTTTGAACCCTTTGGTCGCTAATCTCAGTTTTCTACACCAGAAAATAGAAAATAACTTTGTGTTCATTCAAGTAAACACCAAACTAGCGCTCTTTTAAAAGTTTTGTCAATATTTAACCTAAGCTAAACATCTAATGGCACTATCTCTACTACCTAGGCAGTCCCCTTAAGAGACAGTTTGTCTGCTCGAAAAAAGGTTGTTTGCTTTCACAGCAGTTCCACAGAAGCGCGAAGAGTGAGTGCGCTAATTGTCCCAGACAGGTGGCAGCCGGCTGGATACAGCCTCCTCCATCCACAACTCCCGACAGTCGTCACTCGCAAACACGCGCGTTACCTTAGGATCATCCATAAACCACGCAACGCTGTTGAGATACGAGGAGTGGGGGACGGGCGGGAAAGTCCTAATGTCCACATAGTGTTACATGAGGGAAGGGTGAATACACCACAATGTTAAGTAATTTTGAAAAAATAATATTATTGTTTTCTTATACATTTAACTCTCGATTTTGAGTAGTATTAAGTACGAGTCCCTCTTTTTAGCCCGCGTGCTCACCAACGGGGATTCTATAGTGATTAAATGGTGGAATAGAGACGGGTTGTTGTGTTAGCTAACGGGTCAAGTTCGTTTGTAAGTTGAGTGTTTATATGTTGTTTAATAAACATCACGTTACATGCTAATTATAACTAATGAGCAGGAAGGTGGGGGATATTTAGGAAAATTTGTACCCACATTACGCTGAAAAGGGATGGCAAATCCAACAAACAAAGCAATTGAGTAAATAAACATAAAATCAATGCAAATACTGACATTTTGTTTAATATCTAATTGAACAATTTTAGTTATTACAAAATAAGAAACAGTTTTTGGATCAATATTTTAAAAACTTTTTACTTTCTTGCTATCCTACAAGCAGAGAAAGTATTGGGATCGTCAAACAAATTTAACTCGATACTTTGATGAATGTCGACGTTTCACGACCCCCTGAATCCGAAAAAGTTGTTTTTCTATTTCCATTTGTCTGTACCTCCAACTAGAGCCTAAACTATTTTACCGATCGGGCTAAAACCTGGTATCTAGGGTTTTCATAGGGTTACCTCAAGGGTTTTTTGAAATAGTAGTTTACATGATGGCAAAAAAAGAGAAAAAATCTATTTCATAAAAATCAGATCTAACAATTTTGATTAAATTTCATTTTAAAACATTTATAAATATTCCAAAGAAAATGGCTACACTCAATATTTTGGCAAAATGACCAAGAGTTCCGGTTTGTTGCGTAAATTCTCATTATTTTTTATATCTCCGAAACGAATTGAGATATGAAATTAATTATCGTTGTAAATATGTGGATCCATTTGTAATACAAATCTTTTATTAAAAACATATTTTTATAAAACACATAGCTTTCAAGCTATACAAATATATATATATTAACTTTTCGAACATAAAGGTAAAGTATTGCAACCGTAAAAAAAATCTAACCCAAAATGTTGATGGATGTCGACGTCTTATGACCACTCAGAACCCTAAAAAGTGGGTTTTGCAATGCCGTCTGTCTGTGTGTCTGTTTAACCCTAAAATTAAGAGAGTTTAATAAAAAGAGAAAAAAATCGATTCTCCAAATCTGCTCTAACGATTTTGATTAAAATTCATAGATGCGTTGATTAAGATTATAAATAAACTGTCTATATTCATTTTCCCATGAAAATGACTTTTAGGGGGTAATTCACAGAAGCGGAAATCTTCGTATCTACGCAACTATTTGAGATACTAAATAACTAAATATAGATATTTTTTATTGGTTCAAATATACAAATTAAGACGTTATTCTTTAAAAATAAAATTATTAAATTTAAAACCATAAGTCAAAAAATGATGTATGTATGTATAGAGCAACTAGCTTTCCTCCCCTGTGGGTTTTCTTCGCAAGGGGATGTAAACTAATGTAATTCCAGAGGCGTTTTTTTGATAGGTTACCGTTTAGCCACAAGATACCTCCAAAGAAAGGTCCACACCGATTTTAAAGTTGCTCCGAAATTTTGAATTTTTTTTGGGGCGGGGGGTTAAACACTTTTATTTTTAACTTTTTGGAATTTTCCCGTTGGTTAGAGGCTATAAGCTATAAGTTTGCCAAATTTCAAGTTTCTAGCTCATCTGGAAGTGGGCAAACATTAATGTCAGTGAGTGAGTAAGCCATGTGGCTTTATAGCAGTATAATTTGTTCTTGGATTCGCTAGTGAATATTAAATTACAAATTTTGAGTAAATATCTCCATTTGTAAACAATAGAGCGAGAAAGTCCATGCGGAGTTCCGTACCATTTATTCTTTAACCTCTTAAGGGAAATGTTTGAAGAGCAATGATCTATCTATATCATTTTAGACTCAATAGTCAATATTTACCCTTTTTATTGGTCTAATTTCATAAATGAGGAATTGAATAAAAATTCAATCACCATAAAAGATGTGCAACCTCTAATAACATGTAGACAAATTTAACCGGAAGTAGAAATTTTAGTAAGAATTATTGACCCTTGTGAACCCAAAGTCAATCTATTTTTTGTCCAAATGTACTAGAGAGGACTCTAATTTTTTTTAAAGAAAATCATAAAATTTAAATCTGGATATCAAAAAAGTTTAACGTAAGTATAACGCAATTTTTTCTGGGGTTTGCTAGTCTATATTATTTCGTTTCTTATATTTTACTAGTGTTGAGTTGATTTTTCAATTTTTAAACAATGGAGTGAGAAAGTCCGTCCGTGCGGAGTTCCGTACCATTTATTTTATTTCAAATTTATTATACTTAGTGCACCAAGCGGAGATTCAAACCTCGAGTTCTCAGTCTTTATGTTTACATGATTAATTAAACGGGCTAAGAATGTAAATACAGTAATGTAATATTTTTCTCCGCCATTGTGGTGACATGAGTTTCCAGCTATAACATGCAATGGGCTTTCTATGAAAATCAAATTGTAGTAAGTAAAGTAATAATAGTATATGGGTAAGCGTATAGCGCAAATGGGTGCCCAGATGGGGTGCTAAATAATAACAGGAATAAAAAGAGTACATAGATTGTATTAAAATGAAAAACAACAAAACATGAGTTATCAGCTTTGAAAATTTTATTTTTTGGAAAGAAAATTCCAGATATTCGAATGATTTCCAATAAAGCAGTCACAGAAACACCAGTTATTTCCTAGACCTATATTTTAATAAAATATTATTATTTGCTTATAACTCAAAAACTATTGGTTTTATAAAAATATATTTAAAATCTAAGTTTTTTTTATTTTTATCATTCCTATAGCTATATTTTGTGTTCCAAAAAATTCCGGGATATCAAAATAGGAGATATTCGCTCATGTAACATAGCCTCTAAGTAAATTTACCATTAATTTTTTTGTTAGTTACGTAATTTAAAAAAAACTCTGGGAAACTTTATGGAAATACTAGATACCAAGAAGCTTTAGTCTAATCGGTAAAATTGTTTAGGTTTTAGGCCGAGATACAAACGGCGCGGCGTCGCAAAAAACACTTTTTCGGGTTCAGGGGTCAGAAACATCGATGGCAATCAAAATCTCGAAATAGATTTTTTTTTATGATCACAGTACTTTCTATTGCCCGAAGGGTCACAAAAAAATAAAGATATAGAAACATTCCAAATAGAAGATAAAAATCATGTTATCCATTCAGTACCAAAAGCAATAGAGACCTCCTATAGTCATCTTATATACCGTGATTTTTCCCTCCATAAATGACAGATCGTGGGCTAAGTATTGACCAGCGCCCCATTTTAGCACTGTTTATGCAAATAAGCAGCCCGACTGAACCTACTCAGTATTCATAGTGCAAGTAGCGTACGTAATAAGCAGCCTCAGGGTGCCTTCTGTTGTTTGTGGGAAATTATGTCAAAACTAGTTCCATTATTCCTGACCAGTTGGCCGACATTGCACTAATTATACTCGTCCATTTCTGTTTGTTTACGTTTACTTTAGTTTTTTTTTTAAATTTGGGGTTTTAATTTGTACTTTCTAATCTAGTAGTGTTCAACCTGAGATACGCGTACCCGCGGGACACGAAAGTACATTAGGGGGTAGGCTACGTATTTTTTTTAGCACCGCGTCTTACCACCCGTTTGGGCTATACGCCTAAGTACTAATTACACTAATGAGTTAGGGATTCGTAAGGCTTAATTTAGAAGAAATGCACTCATATTTGCGTGGATGAAGGGTGGAAAGCCAACTTCAGTACACCCAACCGTGGATCGAACCCCAACCCTCCCCATTTTCGGCAGCCTAGTCCAACATGAGAATAGCGCGTTAGACCACGCAGCCACCAGAGCGTGTTAAAAATTATGTGTATCTATAATTATTTTAAATGTAATTTATTTCAGATACAGATTATAGAATATGTATCGCTTGCATTATGCGCCAACAATTGTTGTGGTACAATGTTGAGACACATATCAGTGGGCGCGTGAATACAAATATCTTACAGCACATGAATTAAAAACATACTTAGGGCGTTCTAATATACAATTAACCTTTAGCGCCAGACAGTGTTAACAATTTACGAACGCAAAATTGGATCCTAATTTTGACATCACATTGGGGTTCAAACCGAGGCATCTAGCTCTGTGGTCGAATTTCTACCTAATCAAGAGATGGGACGACCGGTCCTTGCAGTTTATAAGAAACATGTACAATCAAATTGGTTGATAGGTACAAAACATAAGTTTTGAAATGCAATTATAATGTCAACTTTATATTTAACTAGAAAAAGAAAAATGAAATGGAACCCTACGGGAAAAGATAGAAGACGTGTCTAAACCTTCCCGTTTAAATGATAATTATTAATTCTCACCTTTTCCATTACTATGTTTATGTTGATCGTTACAAATGGCATCGGATAATAAATGGCAAACTCATAATAAAATAAAAATGTTGTTAACTCTTTAATTAACTACCGCAAACTATATAATATAATATGGCCAAATCATGATTCCCAAATAAAAGTTTTTTTAAATCACGAATTTATTAATGGCTATAAAGAGAACGATTTAGAAGAAGGGAAGGGAACGCAGTACTTTTACAAGTTTTCATAATAAAATAATTTTTGGAGAGAATAAATAAAATATTACTTCAGCAGATGCGTTTATTTTGATTTTCTACAGAGAGTAATCAACAGTTGTTGAATATTTGTTATGAGCATTACGGCTTTTGAACATAAACTTCTTAGATAAAGAAAAAAAAGTTATATTTAACTTCTACGATGGTAATGAAAAGTAATCAAGAACTGTCGACACATTTTATATCATAATTAAATAATATTTCTTGAATAATACTTCAATATTAGCAATTTACAACGAAGAAGATACTTTTTGCGCATCCTTAAAACTACTATTTTGTCAATATAAGTACGCATGAGGACGTATGAAGTAACCTTTAGTTATCTACAGTAAGCCCAAGGCTTCTTTGGTGCTGACTGACAGCTCACAGCTGACTTCTGACAGTTAACATTTAGGTATATACCTAAATTTTGATTGTCAGAAGTGACAGCTGCTAAACACATGTTTTTGCAGATCATATGGTTCGACGTAGGGATACGTAGTTTGGTCTGGTAACTTTTTAAAGCTGTCAGTCAGCACCAAAGAAGCCATGGGGCTACTGTATAAACGTGAATATATGACATTCACAAGCCGTGGAGAACTTATAAAAATAATATACATTCGAAATTTAAATTTGTATTATTATTGTATATTATAATATACAAGCAAATTCTGGCGCATTTATGTTTTATTTCGAGTCTTACTACCCGTCGAGGCTGTAAGTACTGAGCACTAATTGAGTATGTATTAGGGGAGCATATTTAAGAGGAAATGTACATGCAAATGAAGCGGAGGAAGAGAAAGAGAGAAGGAAACCATTTAGAAAAATAATCTTGACTACACCGACCTCCCCTTTACCGGAAAACCAGACCATATGAGCTTGGAATTTAGCCCACGTGCCCATCGGCACAGGTAGTATTTAATTAAAACCAATTTTCCTCTCCTTGTTTCCAAAGATTAGTCTAAGTTACGTATAATCCAAAATCGCAGTCAGATCTTATAAAACAATTGGCAGGATTTAGCTGGACTTGGCTGTTCTTTGTAGGTCTGTGTAGGTCTTCGCAGATCTCAAACACAGCTCTTGCGCAGGTCGGTATTTTAAGGTCTTCCCAGGTCTTCACAGATCGGTTTTCTCAGGTCTTCGTAGGACGGTTTTCTCAGGTCTTCGCAGGTCGGTTTTCTCAGGTTTTCGTAGGTCGGTTTTCTCAGGACTTTGCAGGTAGGTTCTCACAGGTCGGTTTTCTCAGGTCTTCGCAGGTCTTCACAGGTCGGTTTTCTCAGGTTTTCGCAGGTCTTGTAAATACCGATTCTAACAGGGAAAGCAAGCTTCAAAGAACTGTTTTACATGCTAAATAAGATAGCTTGTTCCAATAAGAAAATAAATTTAAGGGTAGTTTAATAATTACATATTTTTGAAAATTATTTATTTTATTTCAAATATTTCTAAAATTGTATTCAATAGGTATATTATTTGAAGAGTCTCTGATGTTATTAGCAAAATAACAATTTTTTTTTCGAGTAAAACTAAAAAAAAGTTTTTCTTACCGTTATTCCAAACTATTAGTATATATGATTGTGACATACAATTTATTTATGATACTGTTGGAATGAATGTCGATATTGATAACATAATCTTAATGCATATTACATTTTGAGCACCAAACATGACCAATATGTTTTGTTTACTACATTAAGAATGCCTGGTCCAAGTATTAATTACTAAGAAACATTATAAATATAAATCACTATAGTCGTAACACACTTAGCGAAAGTGGGGGAGGGGGAAACATGGTGTAAGCCCAAAAGCAAGATATACCGACCGAGCGGCCGCCACCATTAGACATGATAGTGCCATAACTTGCGGATGGATATAATCATATGTTCAGTACAATGAGCCCTCCAGCCATTAATCTTAGTTTTCTAAACCGTAACTGCTAATTCTTTATTTAAGTAGATCCTCATTTGTCCTCACGAGGATGAGTTTCACCCCGTTCCAGACCCATTGCTTTACAGATAAATTTTGGAAGCGTCGGGGATCGAACCCGGGACCTCTGGATGTGTAACCATTAACTCTTACCACTATACAATAGTGTTTATTATAACTATCATCATCACAATGGATATTTAACGTGGGTTTCTGAAACATGTGATAACATCAGCACACGAATTGGAAACTAATCCGATTGTCACACACACACGTACACACAGTGTCTCAGCAGACACATTTTACCAATGACAAATCTACACAGATGCTGGGAATCGAACCTGGTACCCCTTATTGAAATGAAGATTTTTAGGCCAATGTTTTTACTGTTCTCTTGTAACATATGTGTACATACAAAACAGTAAGTTACTATTAATATTTTCATAAGAAGGGTTTTATCTACAGCTATAAGGGTTATTTTAAAATCTAATTATCACATGTTCATACATCACGTCATGTGATCTGGAGATGTAATTTTTGATAGCTAGTATCAAGCTCTATAAATATCTATAATAATTGGGTAAAATGTTTTCAATGTTGGCCGCAAAGAAACATATTTTTGTATATTCTAAAAGGTTCTTCCTATAAAAATTGGACTATAGTTTTGACGTATAAGGTTAAACACCCGTAAGGTAGACATTATTCAATCAAACAAGCTGCATCAATAATTATGTTTGATTAAGACATTTTAGTTACTGTATTAAAAAAATATTGCAATATTCTTATTAAAAATAAGTGTTTTAAATAGCGTGATGAGTCAGGATTTTACCTTTTTAATTCGATTTCATATTTTTATATTTTAATGATGATATACATCTTATTTTCATTTGAATGATGTTAATATTTACTGACATGAGACAATTACGGTGAAGCCAATCAAGTCAATCAATGCGTGATAGAACTGAAATTTTCATTATTTTCAAGATTTATAAATAACATGTCTAGTAGGACCTAATTTTCATATGAAGAGCTATGTCTGACAACTATAAAAAGCTTTAGATCTACTTTCACGTACTCATAAGTCAAACCATTTGATCCGCAGCTGTTACTTTTGCTAGTTTTTTTTATTAATACCGATAAATTAAGACTAATGATATAGTAAACTGCTATCAATTTTGTCTGAAAAAAAAATAGTTTATATATTTTAAAAGGTATTTCCTATGAAAATTGGACTGTACACATGTAAAAATACCAGAGAGTCACGAGAGTGAATAAAAAAAACAGGCATCAGAAANTTTCTCATCGCATAAATATATATATATATATATATATATATATATATATATTCATGCAACGCTAGGGTGCTAGGAACAAGAAGAAACTACGAATGTTTCCGTGTTTATTTGTCTTCTCACGCGACAGACACGTTTTCATCCATATATATATATGTCTGTCTGTCTGTCTATGTATGTGTGTCTGTCGCGTGAGAAGACAAATAAACACGGAAACATTCGTAGTTTCTTCTTGTTCCTAGCACCCTAGCGTTGCCAAACATCTTTCACTGGCTGCGATAGTGAAAGGTTTTTACAACCACTCACTATATGAATGAAAAAAATAAATAAAAAAAACTATACGTTTATAAAATCCACTCTTCCCATTTCGCAAAGGATCGGTAACACGCCCGGCAATAAAAGACATCCAACAATTTTAGAGGGGGAAATAAAAATGGTCTGATGATTTCAACTTGATGATAATTTAACTTCCGTAAAAGGCAATTCCCATCACCACCGCGTACATGTGCCTTGTGGTTTTCAAATGATGATCGTTTTCTCCGCATGGCTTCCCACCAAATTAATAAACTTATTTTGCTGACGTTATATTGTGAAATTGATGTTTATATTAGAACTTTATTATTAGTACTGTACTCGGTACAATCAACAGAAAAAACAACACCCCGACTCTGAGGACCAGGGTTCAAATCTAGCCTGATGAACTAGAACTCTCTCTCTCCTCCCTCTCTCGCCCCATCTACTTAACCCCCCTCCCACTATACTTTAACTAAACTGTATGGGCCCAACTCAACACACACACTTTCAAATATCCCGCTATCACCCAGAATTTCTCTACTATAGTTCTACTTTTTTATTTTGTCTATACATATTATATTATATTCCCTACATTCTCCCTTTTCTTAAATACTTATATTCCCTCTATTCTAGAAAAAAAATCAGTTTAATATCACACTATTTAATTTTATTACAATATTATCGATTATGGCCGATCGACGTTATTTTAGTCACTGAAATATTATTTGAAAGTACTTGATATATTTGTTAGTCTGACTAATGGACAGAAAACCCACGCTGGTGTACACGAATATAAAGGCATCAGTATCGACTCGTCGGGTTTGACGGTGACTGGGGAAGATATATACTTCCTGATCAGGTTATACGCATATGTACTAATTACGCTAATGAGCCAAGGATGAGGAAGGTTGACTGAAATATAAAGGTTCAAGTCCTAGTCTGATATGATGAGGTGGTTTCACCTAAATGGTTGTCCATTTTTACTAAATGCAAAGTCGAATACACTTTCTCTAAATTCTACCTTATTTATCTCTATTCCATGGTGCAAATATGCGAATAGGACGATTTGTTATATAAAAAACAATCAAAATCACACTATTAAAGCGGCACAACCTTATATTATAGGCCCTTGAATATTAAATAACCCCTTTTTTGGAAAAAAAATAAATTATTATTAACATTTATTTAAGAAAAATGTTTTTAATATCTAGCTACACATTTCCGATTCAGGCTAAATTGGCTACCCCAGAAGAGCATGCGACAAGACTCAAATTAATATGAATAATTTTCACAATCCAAAGTTAACACCATTTTGTTACTGCCAAATTCCCTGTGTTTTCCAGAAGGAATTTCCAGGCAGTTTTGATTAAAGAAAAGAGTTATAAAATTTCATTTTCTAACAAACCGGCTGAGTGTGAAGTTTGTAACTTATATTTAAAACGGAATGAATGAAGATTGATGAGATAATACATCTTCTTCGGTCGCTTCACAGCCCTTGTTTAAGGGTTATTATACACGTTTGAATCAGCGTGCTTAATTCTTCAGTTCACTTTTTCATCTATCAAAATAATATGCAAAGGTTTCAATTAAATGTCTCAAATTTCCAAGTTTTTTCCAAATAAAAACATAATCCCTGTGTTTTCCTGGTTCTCCCGGTATTTCAGGTGCTTGGCAACCCCGACAACACATATAAAGGGAAACCATTTATTTTATTTTAATTATTCAATTAATTACCCACGAATTTAAAACTTTGTGATTAATTAAATATACCAAGAAAACGCAATCCTCTGGTATCGAAACGAAACCGAAGGAAGAAAAATAATTGCTTCCGTTCAAGATGAAGTATTTATCGGCCACATAATCTATGGACGGTTTCCTCTAAATGTGCTGATAAATTTTCAGGCATTTACCTTTTGGTAGTGATTTGTTTAAGGAGAGAAACCGGTTGTTCGTTGCTCACAGGACCAAAACATTGGGAGGGACAATTTCTGGCAATTTAGGGCCTAATTACTGTCATGATGTCAGCACAAAGAAAGTCGACAGGCATATATAAATCAGAGAAAATTAACTGTCGATACAAAATGATCACATCAACACAAGCCTTTTATAACTCACATCACTGAAGGAAAAAATTTAGTTATTTATCAAAGTGAAAACTTTATTTACTATGTACAACTTAATAATCAAGCTAATTAATTAAGTATTTTAGTTATGTCCTTACCGGTGGGTACGCTGATTTTTTTTTCTAATTACCGCGTCTTACTAAATGTTTAAGTTATATAATAATTACTCTACTGGTGTAGGGATGAGGAAGAAAACACTTTTAGAGTTACTTTACCCGCATTTGCATGGAAAGAGAGTGAAAAATTAAAGTCAGTAAACCCAACCGGGATTCCATCCCCGATCTTCCCGTCCCCAGCAGGCTAGTCTAACCCGAGAATGACATCTTATAGTAGACCATTCGACCACCGCCATGAACAATAATACAGTTTCATCTTGTTTTATTTGTAGATGACGAGGTCGGGGTTCGAATCTCAACCGGGTGTTTTGAATTATTTTTTTACTAAGTGGCTCCCCCCCACTCTTCTGCCATGAGAACATGGATGTAGTCCATATTGATTAAACCCTTGTTTATCCTTTCCAAATCAGTGTTTAAATACACGGACGTTCAGGGCGGGTATCAAGGCGAGGAGCACACTAACAACATTAAATAACTTTGCATTTGTCTATGTTTAAAAACTTTTCAAAACTTACATTTTAAATGGCCTCCAAGTTCTAGAGTAAGAATATAAAAAAATTGCAATATTTATTCTTATTGTAAAAAAATCTTGTGGCTACTTTAAACTTCCTATTCCTTTTGTGTATGGCCCGGAAGGGAATATATACAAAAAAAAACCTACTTAAAATACATGATGAAATGGTAATAAGGAAGCAAATACACAATGCTTGTAGAATTCAATGTGAATTATTATTTAGAATAAATATAAAAAAGATTTTATAAAGTGATAAAGAACTTTAATGTTTAATAAAGAGGTTAATTGAAATGGAAATTGTCAATTTAACATTACATCACATTGGTTGTTTAATATAACTGTTAAGTAATGTTAAATTGACCATTTCCATTTCAATTAGCCTCTTTTTTAAACATTAAAGTTCTTTATCACTTTATAAAATCTTTTTTATATTTATCCTAAATAATAATTCACATTGAATTCTACAAGCATTGAAAAAAAACCTATATTTTTCATTAGAACGCACATTCTTCTAAATCACCATATTTTTAAAATAAGTTTTAACAAATGGGCTATTGAAAGACTTTATCCAAGGATAGACTTAGAAGCAAAGCGCCTACATAAGCTAGGTAACTAACATGAGAGCCGGAAAACCACTCTCAATACACTCGACCTACCTTGCCGCATCACTGTCAATCCAGTTTATCCCAAGCTTGACGTCTCAGACCATGTGCTCACAAGTGAGGGCATTATTCTTTTACTTTACTTTGCCTAATTATTTGATGGATGTGTGTTGCTTCTAGATGCGTGTGTTTTATTTGGCAGATAAAATGTGAAAAATGTAATGTTCGTGTGAGGCCGACCATAAACCGTATGAAAACAGCGAGAAGTGTGTGTGTTATGAGATCATTCGTCTTTGTATTCGTCTTCCTGATGTCGACAGCGAAACAAACATGTCGGAGGGAGAGAGAGAGAGAGAGAGAGAGTCCAAAGTATATCAAAGTCGGGCAGCAGCTACATGTTTCCTACAGTAGAATAAGAAGAATAAATAAAACAGATCTCTCTTTTTTCTTCTTCAAGATAGATATATACAGAGATATAAAAAGAGAATAATTAATATGGATCTCTCAGAAAATACCAAGACATGAAAGTTTCAAAGTTTTTTTTTTTTTACTTTAAACAATTTTAAGGTTCATTTTTAGTGGGTAAAATGATTTTGGGAAGTAGAGAATTTTCATATCCAAGTTGTGATCCCAATGCAGTAGGATTCTGATAGGAAGAACAGTTTAGACAAGAGCTAGCATATTTTTTGGCAGTCAACGTTGATAATATTTTACTGTATTATTAATAACACATTTAGGAGTTGATAAAATATATCAGAGGCTACAGCTGCAGATCACATTATTTGACGTATGAATATATTAAGATTGTTTCAGAAACTTTTGCTACTGTCAAATACTGTCCTTCATACAGGAATCCAACAGTATTTAGTGTGTGTTAACAAATTTTAACCAATGAAACTCTTATTGATGTGTATGTATCTCAACTATACTAACGGAAAAGGTGGTTCCCCGCTTGCAGGGGTGTAGAATTAACATAAAACATAGCTTGGCTGCCATAAAGCCACGCACTCAAGGAAAAAGGAGATATTTCCTGTCGTAGTGCTTGGAAGTTAAAACAATATGATTCCTACTTATACTCTACAGAGAAGACTCAAAAATTGCAAATGAATGAATTTGACAGATTTTAATAAAACATTTATCGAAATCTCTGTCAGATTTTGGTCTTTAGTTTGTTATAAAAGTCCAGAAGTCGCGGGAACGTGAAATATAATAAATATAAGGTTCTAACCTTGGATTATTTTTAATGTAGATAAGTTAGTAACTACATTGAAAGTTGTTATAATATTAGTGAATTTAAAAGTGAATCACAATTTCAAAACGTTATATTTTTAGTTATTTGTTTCGCGTGCGAGCTGTCTGTCAATTAATTACACTAATGGGATAGCAGCGCGGAAGGTAAAATTTAAAGAAAATATACCCAAATTTGCGTGTAAGGATAGCGCTGAATCATCTAAGGAAAAAACCTACTTAGATAACACCCGGTCGGGATTCGATCCCCGTCTTCCCCATCACATGCAAACCAGAATAGACGAGCTTGTAGATACCTAAAAAAGAGAAAAGTTCCCCTTATTACGTAATCCGTGGTTTACAAAGGTCTTATTCTCATTTGAACTTTGTTGAGCGAGGTAAATTATGTTATGTAAAGAAAACGTTCGTAACTTTTACGTCAAGCGAACGGACTGGGGTTCGGTTCTTGATGAAAATTATATTCAGTTAATATTAATGTTTGCCATAATCATAACGACAGGAGCCTTACTTTTAAAGGCAATCACATTGAATACAATATTACACAAAATTGACCTCAATAATATAAAGTATGTATGTACAGTTATTACAAACCTTTTCTGACACCTTAGTTCAATAGGGAGTGTGTAGGCCCAGGTTCGATTCCCGGTGTGGCCATAAAATGTATAATTAGTAAAATGTGGGCTTACCATTTCACAGTGATGAATTAACGACCAAGGAATAATTGTTGTGTTGGCTATCTTCTAGATTTACGGTATTATATAAGTCGTGTGCTGATATAATCAGTCAGTTTTTAGAGTGTACGTTAAATATATCAAATAATAATAATAAAAAAACAACCTTGAATTTTACCTAACTGGTGTTAACATTTTGTGAATTGTGTATTATCTAATTGATAACAAACCATAAATTTTCTTGCATAAATATACCATTTTCTGAGTGATACATTTAATTAAAATCAAAATAAGTAAATTAAAACTGATTAATGTAATCTAAAATACACCAATACAGCATTATAGTACAGAATCAAAGAGTAGTGTAGTTATAAAATAAATTTGAAACACCTTTCTACTATTTAAGAATCAATTTTTTCTTCTTCATTTATGTGAGGTATAAACTTGCACTTTCTGAACAGAGTGATTATATATGCACACAATTTATAGACTAATATAACTCTAGAACAGACACAACACCCAGATATAAATGATAACAACAATAATTAGATGGGAACAACACTAGAACTTGCACCAATTGACAAGATTGTAAAATTGACGTTGGGGAGATATGTTCGAAAATATTATTTAAAAAATTAACTACGTAATACAAAAGAGATTAATTATATATATATATATATATATATATATAGAGAGAGAGAGAGAGAGAGAAAGAGTCATAAGGAAAACCACAAAATACTTGTTCAATATAAGGCTATATTTGTTACTATATGAACGTAGGCAAGCTAAAGATATAAATCATTTGACTATCCAACACTAATTATATTCACTTCAGTGGCCGCATGGTCTAAGGCATCAATCTCGCAAAAAACTGGTCTTCCAAAGACAGGGAGATCGGGATTCGATCTCGGTCAGATATACTATCCACTTCTTAAATAGGGGTTCACTCTCCCTCCACGCAAATGCGGGTACACTTACCCTAAATACAAACTTACTAATACCTAAACAATTAGCGTAATTAGTGCATAAGCGTACAACCCGAAAGGGTTGTAAACAGCTGTGAAAAAAACAACACAAACACTAATTTGCCACACAAGTCATTTAACATTATTTTTGAATGTGAATATCAGAGTAATATAACAAAGAACGTGAAGATAGTAAAATGTACGGACTACTTTCCCGCTACAAAAAGCTCAATTATTATTAAATGGTTAGTAAGAAAAACCCCTATAGATATTTTACTCAAGCTATCATCATGAATAATTTCCCTTTCAGAAAGTGTGTCGCATACAGCTTGTACTTGAATCTTGGTCTTCAAAAAGTTGCAAGGTGTGAGAGCAAAGAAAATATAACTCTTTCTCTTTAAGAAGAAATTAAAAAAAAAAAAATTGTCTTAGACCTCAATATACCTGTACAAAAATTGAAAGTGACAAGCTTGGTAGGGGGAGGGGGGAGTTCAAATCATTCATCAAAGTATTTTTTTACAGATTAAAGCAACTATAATATACATTTCTTAGTCGATCGCAATAAAGGTTATTATTATTATTATTTAGCACCGCGTCTTACTACCCGTTCGGGTTATACGCTTTAAGTACTAATGACGCTAATTGATTGGGAATTGGGAAGGTTGAATTAGAGGAAGTGAGCCCACATTTGCGTGGAGGGAGAGTGGAAAACCATTTAGGAAAAACCACCCCCAGTTCACCCGACCGAGATTCGAACCTCGGTCTCCCCGTCCTCGGCGGTCAAGATCAACACGACTAGCGCGTTAGCCAACTACGCCACCGAGGCGGGTTGATAAAGGTTATCAATCATTGATTTATTTAAAAAAATAAAATTTAAAAAAATGTAGTTCAACTAATAAAAGGGTATACGTTTGATAAGCATTTTAAGCACCAAAACATAAAGATACATAATCTAAACAATTATTTTATCTATGGAGAAATCCAGAATGAATATTATCAGCTTTAAAATGATTAACTCGAAATGAAATAATGATAGCATCTCCATGTGTACTCAATTCTAAGCATTAAATTTTAAAAATCTTCAAATAATGGTGCAGTTCAATATATTATTATATTCTAAAGCTTTAAATCAAGTGACTTCAAATAATGATCAAATATGTGTGTTTGGTAAAAAAAAAAATTATATTTATTTTTAAATAAATACCAGCAGGGCAGCTCGTATTCCTGATTCTGAGTCGGAATTAAATCGCGATCGAATAAACTGGGGTGATAATCTCTCTCTTACCCTTAAAATTTTCATTTTTTTTCGTTTCACTGTTTCTAAGAAAATTTCTTCCTATTTTATTAGACTGGGATAAGTTTATAATAGTAAGCACCTTGGTATAAAATCGTACACAATACAAAAAGTTAATACTTACTTAGAATTTAGTCAGGTGTCTGAATGTACACTTCGTTTACACTGAAAGGTAACAGTCTTACCTTAACAAGGGCCTACCTCATAAACTATACCACGATTAAATAATGCAAGGTAAGCTGCTATCTTTCAGTGTAAACGAAGTGTGTAGTATATGCTATAAAAACTATGGATAATAGTGAGACAAAGGCAAAAAATAAATTGTAAAACACAATTATACATACTTTCAAAGGTTGTCAATTAAAAAAAAGTTACAGTAGCATTAAAAAACACTTCATCACATCAGCCCGCAATGGAGCCATATCGACCGAGCGGCCATTGTATGTTGGCGAAGATAGCGCCAACTTCTGAGGTTAGTATGTCAAAGCCCTACAGTAATTAATCTCAGTTTTCTAGATCAGAGCCACAAATTTTTCATTCGCGTAGTTCCTCATTTGTCTTCACGAGGCTGAGTTGTCCCCGTTCCCTGACCCACTGTTTCACAGAAAATCTGGAAGCACCAGGGATCGAACCCGGGACCTCTGGATATGAAGCCAGGAACTCTGACCACTAGATTACAGAGGCGGTTATCAGTAAACCACCTTTAGATAATTTTCCCTCAGGAAAACAGCAAATTATTTTGATAAACATATTAAACACTCTTGAAATATACATTTTGTGCAGCAACGTTACAGCCATTTTTTTAAATATTATAATTTCCAGGTCATATTCCAAATTTTTAACAGCTAGTATTCAGCAAACTATTCTCAAATTATATTTATAAACCAATAGAAAGTGCTATTTACCATTCATAGATATCTATTTTGAGATCAGTTGTCAATAAGATACCATTAATTTTAAAGCTCGAATCACAATCACAATTTATCCTCGAGTTATGCCCATATTACAACTATAAAAGTTGAAATAAATTAAATCAACCACTTTATGTTTAGCTCAAGGGTATGTACAATAAATAAAACCAAGATTCATCATAATCGCGAGCCCGACTTTTTTCAAGAATTTGATTCTTTCTGAATAGTTCTGCCTAAAAAAAGACTTGAACTATTGTCAAACGCACAGTAATGTTGACATAGACCCACTCAAGTGGTCGAATGATTTATGGGGTTACTTTTGTGTTGGACTGGACTGCTGATGACTAGGAGAATGAGGTTCAAATCCAGGTTGGGTCTACTTCAGGCAATTTTTCCTAGATGGTTTCCCACTCTTACTTCCACGCAATTGCGGGTAGGAAACCTATAGAATTAATTATTTCTTATCCTTACCCTACTCTATTAGAGTAATCATATATGCGTATAACCTAAACATTAAGACGAGGTGATTAAAAACATACATATTTACATAAAATAATGTATTTAAACATGAGTGTCCACGATTCCAAACTGTCGCAGTAGTTATAAACCGGCGGACACTAGCACGCATCTCTGACAATCTCTTGACGGCGTCACGCCTCTTTCGATCCGGAAGGTTCACGCAAAATAGTCTAGTTTCGTATAAAATAAAAGAGCAAATTCCTAGAAAAGACAATTAAGTGTAATTTGATACCCTTTTTCCCGCTGACAGTTTGATCCAATGTCCGCGTCACGCGACACCTCAGTTTCCGGTCTGCAAGGGTAACAAACAAAATTTCGCTCTTGAGTTAGCAATACCTTCACGACTAAACTTATATTTAACATCAATGGCGTAACCAGGGAGGGGGGACTCGGAAGTTTAATTGATTTGAAAAAATAGAATAAACTTGCCTGCAATGAAGAAATATTCCCATAGTACTTTGATGAAAATTCTATTAACTTTGCCAGTCTCAATAAGCACCAGTAAAAGATCGGTCTGAATTCATTGGCGATTAAAAACTTACTCGAGAAATACAACAGGGCGGCAAAGGCTGAATGGCCATCAAGAAATAGGCATTTCTCCGGAGGAAGTTCTAGATGAACTGGAAAAATCACCATGTCGATTGGAATTCAAACTAAATTAATGTTGTAATTTAAACTAAATTAATGTTGTAATTGGACACTGCCTTTAAGTTAGTTTGCTATTAAACCAAACTATGTTTCTTTCAAGTTCTACAATAAAACAAATTTTTTTTAAATGAACTTTTATTGTGTTAGTCTAATCCTATTTCAAGATTTTAGTTTAATCTAAATTGCTCACCGATTATTTATTATACTCATAAATCGTCACTTAGGTTCTCAAAAATGAAACCTTTTTACTGGTGTAGAGTCCATACCTCTCGNCCCCCCCACACACACACATTTATCAATTTTAGTTACGCCTATGGACTTAACATTTTCGTAGGATGGGTAGCCTAGCTATACCCTGATTCTGGTAGGAAAAACAGTTTTATAAAACACAAACATACATTTTTAGGGTCCACAGTGATAGCCAAATATTTGATCATTAATTTGAATTCATAGGTACATAGGTATATGTAAATCACATGACTTGAGGTATGAATATATAAAAGTATTTTACTTGTGTTTGTGATCGTAATTTACTGTCCTTCATACCAGAATCCTACTAGAGAAAGCCTACTATAGAACTACTTTCACGTATGTATATGTCAGATCATATCATTTGAAGCTGTTAATTTTGATAGATATACCAATATCTATAAACTTACTCCAATAAAGTACTAACATGTTATCAAATATGAGCGCAAAAAGCAAGTTTGTATTTTCTAAAGGGTTTCTTCCTACCAAAATCTTACAAGTACCGGCATTAAGAAAATTTTAATTTAAAAATAGAGGGACCCTAAGCTTACATTCGAATGACTATAAAGCTAGCTCCTGGGGTCGAATGAGATCTCATAGCCTTGTAGTCAATCTCGAAACAATCTACCCTTTTTTTTTATTAAATGTCAAATATGTATACAACTTTTCTTCTTTTTTTTTT
>CABFVX010005097.1:21813-47693 GCA_902151425.1 Timema shepardi | reverse complement strand
TCATCAAAAATCGTTCACAAAATCCAACCAAAAACGTAACCAAATCAAAATAACAATGTTAAACAATAGCATGGGTCGTCAAAAAATGTTCACAAAATCAAACCAAAATATTAACCAAATCAAGAATCGAAATAACAATGGCAAAAGCAAGCCTGGTGCGTGATGTAGCGGCAGTCACGCGTGTGGAAACATTTTCTGGGTTGTGGGAGGGGTTGGACAGAGTCAAGTTATATTGGCTGGCATTGATGAGGTGGTGTCTTTTTTTATACCTGACCCACCCCAGTTACTAGTAATACAGCGCTCACAAAGATAATTGCAACGAAGCAACCTAAATAAATGCAACAAACACATTTTACAGCCGATTTCCTTAAACTTGTCAACCTTTTCCCCCACATTTTTCATGGTTCCCCAAAAAAGGGTCGTTACTTCGAGAGGGACGCTATTCCCGGGGTCGTATAATCGAGAGTTGACTGTATTTGTCACGGGCATCGCGAAATTTGAACAAGATTTTTTCTCTTCGTTTAAAAAAGTTCCTTATTCAAAAAGGCCACTATTTCCATGACAAATTTTCAAGAATCATTGTTGAAATTACTAGATGTAGAAAATTAAACTTAAACGTATCTGCTGAAGCAATATTTTATTAATTTGGTTCAAAAAGGTGTTTTGTCATAACTGCAAAATTTCTAAACTTAACTCAACCACCACCAGTCAACACCAAAGAAGCCCTGGGGCTACTGTAGTCCGCACTGATGAGGCGTACTAGGGAAATGAGGAGTGAGGTAGTTTACCGTTGCTTTCCTCAGTGAGCCAGAAGGCACTATTGCACATCAGTCTGCCAAGTCCACCAACTGACCCTACAAGCAACACCTTCACTTCATTCATCACAGGGACTGGCTTTAAAATGGATATTAGGTTTACTATCCTCCCCGTCACTGACGAACTAGATCAAACGAACTTTACGTTTAGTTCGTCTGCACGCCGGTGTGTTTGAGTAGTACACCTAACGACAGTTTCAACTAAAATCCAGTTCAGTGGTAGAACTGGTTTAAGGCGTCACTCTCACAATAAACTGGACTTCTGATAATGAAGGCATCGTCATTCGATTTCCCACTAAGGTGTACTGAGGGTAGTTTTCCCTAAATTGATTTTTTCACTCTCCCTCCATGCCAATATCAGATACTTTTTTAAAACTAATGTACTAATTACGCTAATGGTTTTATGGATTGGGAAGGTTATAATTAGAAGAAATGTACCCGAATTTGCGTCCAGGGAGTGGAAAATCGTTAAGGAAAAGCCACTCTTAGCATACCCAACCGAGATGCGAACCTTGATATCCCCGTCATCGGCAGTCCAGTCTACTGTGATAGTAGTGCGTCGGACCTTACGGCCACCGAAGCGGGTTACACTCCCTCTAAATTCAACCTTTCTCACCCCTAATATATTAGCGTAGCTAGATTCTATCTACGGTGGGAATGTAGGTAAGTTATAGCTAGAGGAAGGTTATTTATTGCAAACTTTGTCTGGAAGTATTATTAGAAGTTTGATACCACTCTTTTATCGTTAACTAGCAAAAATAAGCTACCCGGTCTTATCCGGGTTAACCGTGCAATTAGTTGTTTGATTACCCCGGGCAACGCTTTCCTTTTATTCAAACAAACAGAAGAGAAAAAAACTCTTCATTTTAGTTCCTCCAACCCAGTTTTTAATAAACTTATAAAAAAAAGTAGTCAAAATTTTAAAATTCTGGCTTCTGGGTGCACATGTATATGCACAGGAACTAATTTTTAAAGTTCAGCCCTCTTCGTGCTGTAGATATCACGCAAAGTTCATAACAGACAAACAAGTTCTTCAATTTATTGATATAGATCAGCGGTTACCAACGTGGGGTACGCGTATCCCTAGGGGGAACGTGCCAATAAATTAGGGATGGTTTGTGAAATCACAACCTGCTCCTTTGTCACTGTTCCTCTGATGTCACATTCACAACCTGTTCCTGACAGATGAAAGGAGCTGTTCCTTTTTGTCACTGGTCCACGGATCAAATACATGCTGTAACAGGTCCGGAATAAACTTGTTCCTCGTCTCTCTGTCACAGACAGCGCTGGAACAGGTCCAAAGTAACCTTGTTTCTTTATATTCTGGAGATATTTTGGAGCAGTCCTACACTAGAAAGGAAGTGGATGCTTGGTGTTCTTGTCAGAGCGCTGAGATCAGGTCCAGCACAAACTTACTTATCTATTATAGGCCTAGTTTAGAGTTGGTTTGGGAGTCACAAATGAGTTTTGAAGGTGAAAGCTTTCGTAGTACAAAACATTATTTCCACAATACAAGCACAGTATGTATGTAATATATTCTCACAATAAATTGTTACGTTGATGAGTGACATTGAAGGGACCCAATTGGTGATCAAATAATTTAAGGCAAGGGTCAGCAATCTACTGACTGACTGATTTTATCTAGCCCACAAAATATTTAGCAAACAACAATTTGTTCAACAAATGGACTTAATAACTAATAGGGAAATGTAAAATTGAACTTTTGGTTGCTTTACTCTTTTCAAACTAGCCAAACATTTTTTTAAAACCCATAAAGCCCACAATATCAAAAAGGTTGCCAGCCTCTGGTCTCTGGCTTCCCTCTCGCACTATAATGGACTGCCGATTACAGTGAGATTGAGGTTCGATTCAGATTGGGTCCACTGAGGGTGATTTTTCCTAAACGTTTCCTAATCTCATTCCAAATGTGAGTGCACTTCCTCTAGAATCAACAATATTCATTCCTAGCACATGGTCGTAATTGGCATAAATGCGTAAAATCCGAACGGGCAGTAGACGCGGTCTACAAAAAACTAGGTTGGAAGTAGGAACGAATAGTCACTGTGACTAAAAGGAGCAGGTAAAAGGAACAGGTCCAGTGGTGGAGCAGTAACAGATTGCTCCTGCTACAATAAAAGAGCAGTTTTTCCCATCCCTACAATAAATTTAGGGATACGTGAAAATATTTGAATAATGGCGGAAAAAGCTACAAATGCTAGCAGTGTAAAGCTTAATTTACACGTTTGCTGAAAATAGAAAGCAGAATATGCCTCAGTGGCGTAGCAACTCACACACTTTATGTTGACCCATAATGCATTGCAACGCTAACTTAAAACCGGTGATTTTAACATCCAAATTATAACGCTGTGTCGGGGCAGAATCCAATACACCGATAGATTATTATTAGCACCGCGTCTTACTACCCGTTCGGGTTATACGCACTTACGCTAATGTGTAATGGTAGGGTGATTGTGAGATGAAATGAAGGACCTACAGTTTAACGTGGAATCCGAACCACGGTGGAGGCCTGGCACTCCCCACATTCACAAGTTGTGATTAATACACATCTTGTCAGAGGTGAAGGAAGGGTTTGGAAATCAGATAAATCTTTGCCGGAACCGGGGATTGAACCCCGGCCGCCAGCATAGAAGTCTGACACCTTACACCTAGACCGCCAGGTCACCACACCGATAGACACGTTTTCCATTAGCCGGTTATTTCAATTTTCCTCGCAACGGACAACGAAGCAGTCTGCTTGTTGTTAGCTCTACAGCGCATGCGCATTTGACAACACATGCGCTCTACAGCCAGAAGCAAGGAGCCAACTTGTTTTCCCTCTATGTTTCACGTGTTTTTATTCATGAAAGTATGTATATGTTTAAATAATAAATAAAACCTGTCAAACAAACAAACAAACAAACAAGGAGCCAACTTCGATGGCCGTTGTGAGGAGATTTGAAATAATCCGCTAATGGAGAACATGTATATCGGTGTATTGGATTGTGCCACGACACAGCGTTATAATTTGGATGTTATAATCAGCTGTTTTAAATTAGCGGTGCAATGCATTATGTGTCAACATACAGAGTGTGAGTTGCTGCGCCACTCAATCATATTCTGCTTTCAATTTTCGGGAACGTGTGAATCAAGCTTAAGACAGCAGATCAGTCAAAATCTGTGAAACTAACTCAGCGCTATGGCGAGGAGTGGTACGGGTTTTCTTCTATATTTGAGCTTGAGAAAATGTATTCATTTTAAAACATAAAACAGTTCTCATAATTTATTAATTAATGAATTAAATGTGTTAATTTTAGCTGTAACTTTTGCTTTATGAATGTAAAAATATATGCACTTTTAATTCACATTTATTTTTAATCCCATTATTAGCCCATTTATTTTCAGTTGCAACAAAAAAATCAGAAATAACTACTACTGTAGTAATTAAACATTTTGCTAATATTAAGGGCACAATTTTCAAGAAAATGGGCTGCCAATGGGTACGCCAGTGAAAAAAGGGAGAGAGTGTTGGGAGCCGCTGATAGAGAAGATTTAGTATTACTAAGCACATAATAGATATTTCCAAATAGGTTGACATTCAGGGGATGTTTGCGATAAAGAACCTTCCGTTGTCACTTACCTACACTCCTACAGTATATGGGCACATAAGCGTTCAAACCGAACGGGTAGTGAGACGCAGTGTTAGAAAAAAAAATTCATCTAAAATAAATTATTGCTTTCCCCACTGGATCATCCCGCCAATTTCGGGGTCACCTTGGTGAAGGTCATTCCCTCGCGGGGCTCACTGCAAACGAACGATCTCTATTTTTACCAGGAGCTCGTGACTTGCGGCCGATGCATCGACGAGATTCAAAGAACGCTGGAATCCAGCCAACATTTAATTGTCCACCCGTTCCCCGCGATAAAGGACCAATATTTCATGTGTAGAATACAGAGCTACACATTAAATGCAACATAATAAGTGGCGTGTCGTGGAGTATTGTCAGAGTAAGCAGAGCTGGTTTAAACTTTACTTGTGAATTTCCCTTATCCCTAATCAAAACAATAATGGGCCAGCTAAAGTCCAATTTTCGTTGGAAGGCTCTTTCAGAAAATATGATTGGCAGTTCTGAAGCTTCAAGCCAAATAAAACAATATTCTTAGAATTATATTTATACATAATTTATTTGAGTTAACCTACAATTTCTAAACCAACTGATTATATCAGCAAAGGAAAGTTTCTATGAGCGAGCGCGAAAGGGCCAACCAGTTTTTCCGGGAAAGGTATTTTTATATACCTTCCATGGTTCTGTTACATGCCACAATCAACATGGGACCGACGGCTTTGCTTACCCTCCGAAAGAAATTGTGTTATGATTTTTATAGCTCAGGAAAAATTAATCGACCCCAGCTGTGTTTGAACCCACCATCTTCGAGTCCTGAGGCGAGCACTTTACTCCACGACTACCAAGGTAGACTTAGAATTATAAGTTGCCCTTATGACCCTATTAAAAGCTGACTTTATTTCTTTGAAGAAGGCTAGCTGGCTCTATGATGCATGATGGCTGAAATTTAATGACACTGGCTACGTGTTTTGCCGGGATGGCAATCAACTTGCGAGTTCACTTAACGTTCACGTAACATACCGTAACGTAACGTAACGTAACGTAGCGTAACGATTCTATTCGTATTTTTAAATGGAAGCCAACACGATGCAGTTAATAACTTAACGTAAGAGAGCCCATTCGGACGGCGTCGTTCGAGCCGAGGGGAGTCTTGAGCGTGCTCGACTTTTGTGAGTCAGCTCGGCTAAGAGTAGCATTCTAAAATGACGGCGAAACGCGGAATGCTGAGGAGTATTGGGCTAGAAAGTGGACTGAGGGGGAAAATCATCAGATGCGCCTATTTGCGTTTGTGAATCCATTTACGGGTCCAAATTTTCTTCTTCAATTCATGTGGCCGATTTTGATGACTTTCCAGCTCCTCCATCAACATATCCGCGACAGCTCCGATACCTTTCAATACGAGATCGGCCATCTTTATAACAACCCTAGTAGCAAGAAGTGAAAATCTACCTCTATTATCTACAAGACTGGCCCGTAATAGAATACTCGGTTATTATTTAAGGCGATTGGCCCTTTTCATTTGGGGAGGAAATGCAGAGTCATGGGAACAAACGGTTATCTTCCAAGATGTTTTTTTGTTTTGAAGTTTTATTTTCAGAAACGGTTTGTTCAAGAATAGAAGTATGTTTATTAAGCTATACTTTTTATATATACACTTTCCCCATAATTTTAACATTGATCAAATATCGATAAATTTGACATTTTTCAATAGAAGTTGCCAGTAAAAAAAAGAAAATGTAACAATTAATAAACATTTATACATTATCTTAGAAGGGATGTTGAAAATATTAACAAGACCTGTCCGGCAGCTAGCGCCAGCTACGGTTTCCGTGATTCATCTGTTCTTGTTGGCACGGAAGGATACTTTGGTCGGTTGTGAAGACACGCCACGCCTTTCACCCTTCCGCCGACCATCCTACAAAATAAGTTTTAGACTTGCACTCGACAGGGCCAAGGGCCTTAATTCGTTGCGATTTAAGTGAAGTTTACCACGTGCTCTTACCAACCACTTCAAAGGCTCTTCTTACACTTTATTATTTTGGCTCCAGTAAGCTTCTATTGCAAGTGCGTGCATCTTAAACAACCAACAGCTCGAGTGTCATTTTAGTGATCAATTTGTTTTCAAACGGCCTCAATACATTGTATGTTTTCCTTGAGTTGTTACGTTACGTTAATTCTGATCAAACATTAAGTTTCGTTAAGTTACAAGAACGTTAATTTGATCGTGATACCAGCATTAGAAAGCCTTTGAATAATAAGTCAAACATAATCTATATGAATAAAAAAAGAGTTTTTCTGACATGGTTAGGGAGCGGATTGTTAGTGACCAAAGTTCCTTAAAATTGGCAGGCAAATAAATACGGGATTTAGGCATCAAAATAGGCATTTATATTTAAAAATGAATGTTACGGAACTCCGCACGGACTGTTTCGCCCTATTGTTTAAAAATGGAGATATTGACTCAACACTCGTAATATATGCGAAACGAAATAATATACACTAGCAAACCCAAGCATAAATTGCACTATACTTACGTAAAACATTTTTTTAGTCCCGGTTTTAAATTTAATATTTTTAATTTTTAAAGAATTAATGTCATCATTTGTCTGTTTGAACCGATAAATATGATCGATTTTGGGTCCACAAGGGTCATCACTTCGTATTAAAATGTCGACTTCCGGTTAACATTTTCGACATTTTATTAGGTGTTGCACATCTTCATGTCATTGTATTGCTATTAAATTCCTCAATTATAGATTTTAACCAATAAAAAATGTGAATATTGACTATTGAGTCCAAAATGGAGATAGACCATTGTTGTACAGACATTTCTACTAGTCGGTTTAAGGAAAAATAGCACACTTTTTGAGAGACTTACTTATATATTTAATTACTCTATGGCATTGGGGAATTATTGTGTTAACACTTAAGTAGTATCTCTTTACAACTAAAGCTCACAAAATTGTATTAATATATTTGCCAATATCTCAGAAACCGTTGATTTTATAAAAATACATTTCAAATAAAAGTTTTTTTATTTTTAATAGCACTACAATTTTGCAATTATAAGTTATTTAGTATCTCAAATAGTTGTGTAGATACGGAAATTTCCGCTTCTGTAAAGTAACCTAAATTCATTTTTATGGGAAAATGAAAATCGCCAGCTTATTTATAATCTTAATTAACGCCTAGATACGAATTTTAATCAAAATCGTTAGAGCCTACATTTAGAAGCTGGAATTTTAAATTTTTGATTAGACTTTTTAACTTAATTAAAAACTGGGTTGGGAGAACTAAAATGAAGAGTTTTTTTCTATCCGTCAGAAGCAAAGAAAAACGTTGCCTGGGGTAGCCACGCAATTCATTTCACGGTTACTCCAGGCACTTTTGCTAGTTCTAAAACATATAATCAACATAAGTTTTTCATACTGCACTTAGGTACAAAGTATGACTCTAGAATGGTTTCAAATAATAATGTATTTATAGAAGAAACTTGTATACAAGTTTTTTTCTTTTATTATTGATTCCTATCACATGACATTTACATAATCCATTGGAAAATAGAAAGCCGTAACTTTTGAAGTTCTTCCAGCAGGTGTGAAATATGTTTGTTGATCGTTAGCCTATCTTATAACAATAGCGCCATATTCAGCTTGAATTTCGTTACTCAGACTTTCAAATACCACTATCAAGATTCACTCACAACACCTTCTAATAAATCGTTTACTTTGAAATAGTAAATAATGTGGCTTTGAAAGAAGAATACGTATCTTTCGTATGAGTTGAAATCTCAATTGATTAATAGAGTGAAGAGTGAGTAAATATTTGGTTATTTCTAGAATTTAAGGGTGTGGCTTGTACAAAACAAAGTTACAGAACAGTAAGGCTATAGTGGTATATTATTTATGCCTATAGAAACATCATATTTCTTTAGAAATAGACTGTTTATCATGTTATGAAAACAACAAAGTTTGTAGAGGGATTAATATAAATTTGTGTCCAATTTAAAATTTTAAAATTATACAGTCAAAAGTTTACATATCTATAATTTTATATACAGTATATAAACTTATATTAATCATATATGCTAATATTTTTAAGAAATTAATGCAACGTTTGCAGACATTTTATTTATACTTTAGTCTAACTAACTAGATTCAGAATCTCTAAAAATATTTACATTAATTATCTAAAGGCGGGGAGATTATTTTTTTCTAAGAAAAGGCACCAACATTCACAGAGAGAAAATATATCAAACTGCAAAAAAGTAAACTCCCCCTAAGGACGTTACCGACCTATGACGTCACAGCCGGTCAAGATGGGATTTCATATGTTTATGAATTTACGTTTTAAAGATATAACGTTGAAACTAAAACCATAAATTCTTAAATAATTCTAAAAAATAGTCCTACAATGTCACACGATTATTAATTTTATTTTGAACTGATTTTTTGCGAACGAGTCATATACAACCTAGGCTAATCGAAATTGGCCTGTAAGAGTATTTCTGCCAGGATGTAGATTGGTAAAAGTCTTAGTGGCATATGTATATTTAGAATAGGAAACGAGAAAAAGGAAATTTTAAAAAGCGAGGCATTGCTTTCAAGGCGCAAATAATATAGTGACTGTAAACTCGTCAGAGGAAGAGGGGAAGTATTATCATTAGATAAACCAGAAGCCTCACACGGTGAACTGCTCATTTTCTTCCCTCGCTTTTTATTTCGTACATTGGTATCTAGGTGATGTGGCGCTAAACTTCTTAGGTGCGTCAAGTTAAGATGAAACCCACCTCGCGAAAAACTTTCCAGGTATGCAACGTTGTTAAATCTTACATTATTATTTTCACTCTACGTTTGGAATTTCATTTTATAAAAATAACTCTATCTATTGGAAGATTTAATATTATTATTATCATCATTATCACTATCATTATTAGTAGTAGTAATAGTACCGCGGCTTACTACCCGTTCGGGTTATACGCACTTACGCTAATGTGTAATGGTAGGGTGATTGTGAGATGAAATGGAGGTCCTACAGTTTAACGTGGAGTCCGAACCACGGCGGAGGCCTGGCATTCCACACATTCACAAGTTGTGATTAATACATACGATTTAATAAATTTTGTATGAATTATGACGACCGTTATAGTGAATGTTCGTAAATTTCGTAAACCGAGAGTTGTGTTTATCTTGGCACACAAACGGATGGATCAGAAGAGGACGCGAGAAAAGATGTTTTTGTAGTTTTAATAGCAAACCATTGTTTTCGTCAAAATAAATCAAATATTCCTTCAGTAGAAACATACAAGTTTTATTCTTTTCACATTCGTATCAATACTTCTTGAGATGAGAAACTTTTTAGATAAAGAAAAAAAGACGTTTTCATCAAATTCAAGGACATCCTTAACAGATATTCAAGGACTATTGAGATAACTAGGTGAAGAAAACTCTACGTTTCTATTAGAGAAATTAATCGTTTATTTAAAAAAAAAAATAGTTTTGTTTTTAAAAAAACTGCAAAAATACTGCCATAAACTCTCAGAATCCTACCATTCCACCTTAAGAACCAGTCGTGTAGTTAATATAATCCAGTAATTAAGTTTCAGCTAGTGTAAGATTGACAGACTAGAAAAAAACCCCATCAACCTCTCTCTTCCACCCCACCCCTTTTCCCTTTAGCCAAAACAGACAAGCCGTTTGTACATCCATTTCGACAGACACCGGTTCACTTTGTCATCGACCCACGACCGTTGGCATTTAAAAATGTTTACAAGCATGTTGAAGGTGTTGCCGGGGCTGATGGTTTTTAATACCCTCCCCCCCACTCCCCCCCCATAACCCTAACATGTTGTTGATGGATCCCTGACAGGATCCTGAACATGGGGTACACTTTTCAACATGTCCCGACACTCCTCCTACATAGCATGGGGCCCCGAGTTGGTTTTAATGACCGTGACCGCCGGAGTAATGGACAGACGAATGTGAACATAACTCTTGTGGTACGTTAACCTCCTTTCAACTTTGGGAAAAGATATGCACTGGTATTATTTACAAATACTCCCTACAAGAGTGGTATTCAATCTGGGGTACGCGAACACATCTTAGGGTTACGTAAAAATTTCTAATCTATAGTATTTCCTTGATAAAAACTGTAGGACTATAATCAGTGCCAGATTTATGGTTAACCACGATATACCTGGAGGTAAGGACATGTACTCTTCTCTCTTATAGATGTAGATTATAGAATATATATAACTTACAATTACGTACCAATAACTTTGAGGGTCCAATGTTGAATAGGGTGACCTGGTGGTCTAGGGGTAAGGTGTCAGACTTCTATGCTGGCGGCCGGGGTTCGATCCCCGGTCCCGGCAAAGATTTATCTGATTACCAAACCCTTCCTTCACCTCTGACAAGACATCTTGTGAATGTGAGGAATGCCAGGTCTCCACCGTGGTTCGGATTCCACGTAAAACTGTAGGTCCTCCATTTCATCTCACAATCACCCTACCATTACACATTAGCGTAAGTGCGTATAACCCGAACGGGTAGTAAGACGCGGTGCTATTAATAATAATAATAATATTGTTGAATAGAAATTATATCTGGGGGTACGCGAAGGAAAAAGTTTGCATAACACTACCCTACAACGTGTCTCACTACTACCTCTTTTCATGCTATACGCATTATACGATAATTACTCAAAGGGGTAGGGACGAGCAAGGAAGGATTTTAGAGTTATTCTACCACCATTTGCTTGGAAGGAGAAGAGGAAGTAGTTTATGAAATACCACTCTCAGTGTACCCGACTGGGATTCGAACTCCGATCTCTTTGTTATTGGTAAAATTAAAAAATAATCTATGTATATTTTTTTAATATATACATAAATTAGCTTTTATTACTCTTGGTTAAATTTAAAATAATAATTTTCAATTTAGTATATATATGTAGGTTGAAAGTAAAATCTGGGCAGTTTAAGTATCTTCGAGAGGTGTAAAAAAAATGTTATTTATTTATGATGTCAAAATGAACCAAAAAAAATTATAACGAATGCACAAGACATGACTAAATCAAACAGACACTTTACAAAAGAAAACTAAAACATATCTTGGAGATGACAAAGTTTTTAACAATTAAACTCTTGCACACTCTCAAATATAAAATTGATTTATAAATATCTGCTTTAGAATTGATAGCTACCCGTTCACACCTAATCCTTTCTACCTTAATTGTAATGTCTCATGAGAAATGTGTATTTTATAACCTTACAAAGAGGATACAAAGTTCATTGCCTTCAATATTTTCTCATTTCGACAAATGTGTGTTTAAAAAAATGTATGTTTGAATATTTTTGAATTTATTAAATATCAATAGTGCCTAAATATTACTAAAAAATTGACGCAAACCAAGAAAATATGACATCAAATTCTCCAATGACAAAACATGACATATAAAATAAACATTTCTACTAAGAGAGAATCATGAAAAGAGTACATGTACTTATGAGCATTGTATGTGATAAAAAAAATACATGTCTTCAAAATCCTGGCCCTGACAACAACTTTAAAAACTATGAAATCTTAATCACATGTTTATTTTGCTTGTATTACAACTTTACTATATTCGCAATATCTAGAAAATATTTATCTAGTCACGGACAGTACATAATTAATTTATCTGCTAGAGATAACTTTATGTTACATGACATCCAAATGTTTTTGTTTGCTTACAACTATAATTAAAAACGATATTGCGCTCACCCACCGGGACTGAGAGAAAAAACACCACCTCGTTATCTTTCATCCCGAGTAATTTGTCAAACGTCACAATAGTACATATGAAACCTTCCCAACATTAAAAATAATGTAATGAGAGTTTTTTTTTATCATGGTTATAATGAGAGTTTGTACTTTTGGTGCTAAATATTTTCGTACTATCTCTCAAATGTGTGACGAAAATAACATTAAAAAAAATAGTATTAAAAAAGTTTAACATTTAGGCTATATTAAATAAAAACTTTAAAATACCCTGACTATTTTTTATATATGTTTTTAGCGTTCGGGTTGTACGCCTATGTACTAATTACTCTAATGTTTTAGGGATAAGAAAGGTTTCATTAAGAGGAAATTCACCCACTTTTACATGGAAGGAAAGTTAAAAGCAATATAAGAAAACCCACCCTCAGTGCACCCTACGGTGACAGATCCCCAATCTCCCCATCATTGGCAGCCAGTCTATGGTGAGAGTAGCGCCGTAGACCATGCGTCCACCGAAGTGGGGTCTGATGCACTAATTACGTTAACGTGTTAGAGACGAGGACGTTTGAATTTATAGGAAGTGTACCCGCATTTACGTGGAGAGTGAGTGGAAAACAATTTAGGAAACCCCACCCACAGTACACTCGACCGGGATTCAAACCCCGATCTCTCTGTCATCGGTAGTAGTCTATTGCGAGAGTGACGTCTTAGACCATGCGGTCATCGAAGCAGACGATACACTAATTAAGGATGCAGACTCAGAAGGGTGAAATTAAATTAAATGAATGGACCTTCGACTTGATACTTGAGAAAAAACTAATGCGAACATCCCATTATGTTTAGAAATTTACTCTCAATGCACCAGACTGGAATCCGAACCGAATCCCGGCTTCCCGAATAAGTTCTGAGCACGCCAGGTCTTTTTTTTGTGTGCATCACATCCACTATCCGCATATTTACATCGATGGGGTGAGAAAGATAAAGTTTAGAGCAAATGTATCCATATTTGCATGAAGGTAGGTCGGAAAACTTAATTAGGAAAAATATTCTCTCAATACACTCGACTGGTATTCGAGCCCCTATTTCTCGATTAGAGACAATCCAGTCTAAGACAAGATGTGACGGGAGTGCAGGAGCAATGTTAGTTTCACGGGCTCGCCTGAATTGAGCCAATATAGCTGGCTCAGGACCCGAATTGCGCCAACTGTAAAACCAAACTATTTCAGTTTTTAAACAATAAACGATTAATTCTGTTTAGTTTTCTTGTCCGTGTTTGGAATACTGTATTTCCTTCTCGTACAGGTAAACATCAGTTTTGCATCGACTGGTTGGATGCTGCTCATATCGCAGAACGCGACTTTCTCTTCTTCAGCTTCAAGTTAGTGATCTAATTGAACTGGACCTGGCGCAATTTGGGTCTGATCCCTCTTCTAACTGAACTGGACTTGGCACAATTTGGGTCTGCCCCCTCTTCTAACTGAAATGGACCATGGCACAATTCGGGTTCGGGATTAGTGAGCTTTTATCAAACCCTCAGTGAGGGTCAATTATCTAACGCGATTTGGGTCTACTCAGTTGAACAGGTTTAAGCTTAGTATGCACTTGGAAACATTGCTAGCCAACTGTTGACCAACATGTTAAACAAATTGTTGGCGAACATTAAAGAAACATTGTTGCACGTCCAGACTAAAATGATAACACATTTGTTTCTCGTACAAATTTCAGTTGAATGAAAGATGTCTGTTGAGGATGCTGCTATGGCTTGTGCTTTGTATGTAGTTATGAGCTTTTCAAGACAGAGAAGAAGAAAACGAGGGTGGGTCTGTAAAGTGCTTCAAAATGGTTCGTACTATGCAAATAAGCTTCCGACAGAACTTAAGTTCGAAGACGGTTCGAAGAACTTCCCTCGCATGTCTCCAACAGTTCGTGAAGTTATTTTACAAATGGCTGGTCCTAGGATAATAAGAAACGACACACGATTTAGATCAGCAATCTCACCTACTGGCCCACGTTGATTGTTGTCGGAAACATTGTTTCTTGTAACTAATTTTAAACGGATCACGGGAAACGTGTTTTCTCTGCCGTGAAACACAAAGAAAACACGAAAAAACAGTTGGGAAACAATTGGCCAACTGAACAAGTGCAACATGTTGGCAAACAATGTTTCCTAATGCACACTAGGCTATTAACGTTGCTATTCTGAAAATGGAAAAATGACACCTGAACACGGGAATCGAACCGGGGACCTTTTGGTCTAGTACGCCAATGCTTTGGCCATTGAGCTATTCAGGAAGCGTACTGTGTCCCGGGTAATTCTTCACTCATATTTTAAGACAGAGTCTATGATGGAATGTATGTACGGAAATCGTCGGCTACAAATACGTTTTAACGTTGAGTTATAATAGGATAGTCATAAAAAATAGCCTTTTAGAACATACAATTATTTTACTTTATGATGTCAACTTTGATAGCATTTTATCAACAGGTTGTAAGCGTAAATGATAATGAAGAAGGAAGCATTTTATGGAAGTAGAGTGAAAAACCATCCTCAGTAGACCATCCCTACCAGTAATCAGCAGGCCAGCCCAATACGAGAGTGACGCCTTAAAGCACTGAAGCGGGCGATAACAGTTTACTATGTTGTTATTGTTATTTTATAGGTATTTATATTATAAATAAAAATTGACATATGCAGATCATTTGAACTGCAGTTTAATAATATCAGATTAGGTTCTTCCTATCATAATTCTACTATAGCTACACCGGTCTTTCAAGTCTTGTTTGTAGGCATTTAATAAACAAAACGTGTGACTTATGTAGGTTTTATGTTTACTATGGATAAATAATAACCTATCCACATTCTTGTGGTGTAGTTATTTTTCTTTTATAGCATAGTTATTATTCTTTTTGATGGTTATAGTTTATTTACAATATTAAGTAGGTAAGCCTGTAAGTTTTAAAATTGAATATTGACATTCAGGAAACTGAACTAATTTATAAATGTTTACTTGAATTTCTATAGAAAATAATCGAAAACACTTAAAAAAATGTATTTGATCAAATATTTGAGAATAATAATGAATAAGCTATTCATACTAAACGGTTTACCACTTTCCTTACCATATTAGCGTAATTAAGGTGCGGATATAGGGAACGCAAGTTAAGGGCTTTTTTTTTCAATTTTTATAGCTAAACATTCTTTGGCCAAAATAAATAAAATATTGCTCCAGTAGAAGCAAGGAGTTTAAATTTCTTCAAATGGTGATATCAACATTTCTTGAAAGCGTATAACCCGAACGGGTAGTAAGACGCGGCGCTAAATAATAATAATAGTAATAATAATACACATTTCTTGAATACCTGTCATGAGCATAGTGGAATTAGATAATAAACTTTAAAAAAAGAGAAAAAGTTGTCATTAAATTCCAGGACAGCCTTGAGATATTCAACAACTGTTGTTATCACCATGTGGAGAAATTTAAGCTTTATGTATGTAGCAATGCAATATTAAATTTATTTTGACCAAAATATGAAAACCGCAAAAACACAGGCCTTTTCTCGCGTTCCTTACACTCCTAACTTAATGTGTGTGCGTGTGTGTGTGTAAAACCCGAGCCTGCAGTGAGATGCGGCAAAAAATAATATAATTTTGCTTAGATCTGAGAGAGTTAATTTAAAGTTCGCCAATAAAGTAAATAGTTAAAATTAACGTGCTCTTTCCGAGCGTTATATCTATCTGCTATTGAGAAACAACCGCAAAGCTTGACAGCATTTGAGACTAATTTAATAATTTACTATTTATATAAAGGGTAGGCCATGTAAGACGTGGTTAAATGTTGTAGACGAATGTGTGAAATAGAAGACATTAAGAGTTTTAAGAATATGTATGTTGTTGAAGCGAAGGAGGTATGGAGAAAGATAGTGAGGATGGATTAAGCAAGGGGTGACCTGGCGGTCTAGGGGTAAGGTGTCAGACTTCTGTGCTGGCGGCCGGGGTTCAATCCTCGGTCCTGGCATGGGTTTATCTGATTACCAAACCCTTCCTTCACCTCTGACAAGACATCTTGTGAATGTGGGGAATTCCAGGCCTCCACCGTGGTTCGGATTCCACGTTAAACTGTAGGTCCTCCATTTAATATCACAATCACCCTACCATTACACGTTAGCGTAAGTGCGTATAACCCGAACGGGTAGTAAGACGTGGTGCTAATAATAATAATTTAGTAAGGAGTTGGTTTTTTGAGCTATATGTACAGTTTCTTGCCTACCCCGTAAGGGAACGGCGTGATCAGGTATGTGTGTGTGTATTTACTCTACCTTTCAGTTTTACTGGTACAGATGTATATATATATGTATATATATTTATACAGGGTGAGTTGGAAACAGATTATGGGTAGTAAAGTGATGGACAACGGTCTGTGGTTTGTCTGACGTCCGGTGGAGCTCACGTGAGTGACATTATCTTCAAAAAGTGAAAAAGTATAGTAAATAGTTTACTTTTATTTATCTGGTAAATATTTACTTCTCAATTAAAGTGTTAATTTTTCAAGTTACTGATAATCTGTTTCAGCCTCGCCCTGTATGCATATTTAAATTTTACGTACCCCCGGGGATACGCATACCCCAGGTTTAATAGCACTGATCCCAGCTATATTATTACAAGAAAATAGTCCCGTCACACGGACATGTTTAATAAATAGTGCGATAGAGTACATTAGGCCTCGTATACCGCCATGTACTGGTTAGTTTAGTTCCAACGGCTGCGTAGCAGACGACACTTAATGAGCGTACTTTTATTACACAGAGCTTGGCTTTGCGCGATAGTACCAACTATACCAAATACCATAAATATTGCACTCGCAGTAGAATAAACGCCGATCCCGGGTCGTTGATGGATTTGATTCAAGGTTGCTCCAAGTAGCCGGCGAGCTCACGCGTTCATAATAGACTCTGCCTTAAGGTGAGCGTGTAGATAACGCAAGATAAGGGTGGTACTTTTTTGCAGTTTTTATGTCAAAACATAAAAAAAAAGTATGGAGTATATTGAAGTAAACCGCTTTATTAAACTGTGGCCCGCAGCACGCCCCGGAGTCCGAGACCACTGGCAAGTACCGCCAAGAGATATACCGCTAAGTTAAGTCTTGAAAGTAATTTGGCCACTTAGCAGCATATGTTACTAGAAAACCCACACACATCTGTTTACCGCGGTTTTGATGAGTCACTTGTTTTGTTGCTTTTTTTTTTTAACGTGTCACTTTTTTATTTTTGTTTCCCCGTTTTGTCATATCATTTTATTAACTTCAGCCTTTTTGACGTCTCGTTGTTTGTTAAGCGTGTGTATATATATATATATGTTTTTTTTCCGTGGTTCTCGTTTTACTACCCATATATTTTCTTTTAGCGCTGATTTTTTTTTTACCATCAATTCGGATTATACGTATAAGTAATGATTACGCCAATCTGTTAAGGATGAGGAAGGTTAAATTTAGAGGAGGTGTACTCGTATACGCGTGGAGAGAGAGAGAGTGGGGGAACTATTTAGGAAAAATCACCCCAAGTAGGCTACAACCAAACGTGATCCCAACCCTAATCTTCCCATAAACCAACAGTATAGTCTATTACGAAAGTGATGACTTACAGCAGGGTTAACCAAACTAGGACCCGCGGAATGGGTTTATCCGCTAACAACCAATGACGAATATCGAAATTATTGTGCTCCAGTGTGCAGTACACAAAACACCTACGTGCATACCACCCATCATAATGGTGCAAACGGCGGCAGTATTGGAAATACGTAATTAGAACGATCATACTTTGGTGATTCGAACCTTGATCTCCCCATCATCGGCAGTCTAGTCTACTGCGAGAGTAGCGCGTCAGATTATGTGGCCACCGAGGCGGGTGTGAGGTCTATTGTCTAATGTGTTACATTGGAGGTACATACAGGTGTTACGTAACACAGATATATATTTAAATATAATTTTGTTGAAAAAAATATATATATATATTGTTCAAGTTTTCACCGTTAGTAAACGTATAAATATACTTGGAGATAACTTCCAAATCTGAGTTGCAGTATACCCGAGTTGTTCTTTTAGTGTAACAAAAGCTTACATATGAAATAGAGACATTCGTTCTTTTTTCTTCTTCTTCTAAGCACCGCATCTTACTACCAGTTCAGGTTATATGATTATCTTCAAATTACTCTAATGTGTTATGGAGGAGAAAGTTTGAATTTGAATAAAGTGTAAATGTGTATCCGAATTTGCCTGTGGGAGGGGGAGACGGGGAAAATTAAGAGTACAAAACCATTTTAGAGAAAACCATCCTAAGTGACCCGACCAGGATCGAACCCCAATCTCTCCGCCATCGGCAATCTAGTCTTTTGGGATTGAGTGTCGCCCTAGACCATGCGGCCACTGAAAAGGGTGACACATGTTGTAGAGGGGACGGGGGGGGGGGGGAAATGTCTACTTGGTGTTGTATAAGGGAAAAGGGGGAAGGGGGGGGGTTCAAAGAGGTAATAAAACTAATAACGCGTGGTTTATGGATGCCACCTATTCAAATGAAAACACGCACGGTACTGTTCAGTTGTTCTAATGAGTACCGGTTGGTTACAAGTAAAATATGAATGTCACAAGTCTGAAGGGGAGGATGTTCATATCTTGATCTGAACCTGCAGGTCGTGCAAGGTTTCAGCCGAGCGGTGTAAGGCCCTCTTCTCCTCTTCGTTCAGCGGTTGTTTCACGATGTACTGCACCCCGTTTTCACCCAGGACACAAGGCAGTGACAGGAACACCTCCTTGTCAACCCCGTGACGGCAACCCTGTAAACAACATGTCACTGCCACGTGAATTACCATTCCCTTCACTGGAACAAGGCCTGGTACACACGACACCATTTCTTGTACGTACATGAGATTGGACAAGGTCCGCAATGATTGCTCACAAGTTTTCCCCAGAGACTGGTTCATATGGTAAAAACTATTGAATACAATATTTGCAAAATACGATGGATTTTTTTTACTCTTTTTTATGGTTAAATGATCAAGGATAGTTAAAAAAAAATTTTTTTAAGCAAAGTCTAGTGTCTTACTACTCGTACGGGTTATACGCTTATGTCCTAATTACGCTAATGGTTTTAGGGATTAGGTAGTTTATATTTTAAAGAAAATGTACCCGATTTTGCGTGGAAGGAGAGTATAAAACTATTTCAGAAAAAAACACTCTCAGTACACCCGACCGAGAATCGAACCTCGATCTCTCCGTCATCGGCAGTTTAGTCTACTGCGAGAGTGGCGCGTTAGACCATACGGTCACCGAAGCGGGGTTATAACTGTTGATAACTTTACAATCATTCGCACGTAAAAGAAGTGGAGCAGACGGAATTATTATGTTTACAAGACAAAAGAGGTAAAATAAAAATGGCCTTTATAGAAAGTGTTTCTTACGAGGTGGGATATAATTATACATAAAAAGAGTTGTGCAAAGCAAACTTTTTACAATCTTGGGTGACAGCATGGCACAATCTTGTGGCCCCACTCCGTTTTACCCTGAACGCCTCACCTTGACGGATTGCACTATGGCCCTATATTATGAGCCGTATCATAGTGGAATAATTCAAGGTGAGCTTGCTAACTTACAGGGCAAACGAAGGTTGCATTATCTTGTTATTATTATTAGCAGCACCACGACATAGGCTAAATACGTTTTCACATAAATTAATATTCCGACAGGAAGTGAAATTTGAGAAAATAGGTATACATTTTTGCGGCCAACAGGGATAACATTTAATTTTATTATTATTTTGTGATACATATATATATGTATATATATAAAAGTGTATATATATAAGTATATATATATAAAAGTTACGTCTGAAAAATCTAATTACTTGACCTATGAAGGTATACAATTTGTTTTGGTACCTTATAGTAATCAAAAAGATTTATTACTATTAGAACTTTAACTTTGATAAAGGCTGAGCTAATATTTTTACCACCACGCCTTACTATCCATTCGGGTTTTACGCCTATCTACCAATTAATTAATATTAATATTAGCACCGCGTCTTACTACCTGTTCGGGTTATACGCACTTACGCTAATGTGTAATGGTAGGGTTATTGTGGGGTGAAATGAAGGACCTACAGTTTAACGTGGGATCCGAACCACGGTGGAGGCCTGGAATTCCATACATTCACAAGTTGTGATTAATACACGTCTTGTCAGAGGTGAAGGAAGGGTCAGGTAATCAGATAAATCTGTGCCGGGACCGAGGATTGAACCCCAGACCCCAGCACATAAGTCCAACACATTACCCCTAGACCACCAGGTCATCTATATACTAATTAACTAATTTAATATGTTTGAGAAGAGAAAGGTTGAATTTAGAGGAAATATACCCACATTTGCGAGTAGGGAGAGTGGAAAACAATTTAGGAAAACCCAACCTCAGTACATCCGACCGGGATAGAACCCCGATCTCCCCACCATCGGCAGTCTAGTCTACTGCAAGCGTTATGCCTTAGACCATGGGGCCACTGAAGATGGTAGCTAATATTTAATTCCAAATAAATATTGGTCTTAGATCTATTTGATTAAAATAAGACAACTTAACTCACTATTTTTAAAGTGTCTATCACAAATTACCAACTGAACTCATCTTAAAGAGTCGCATGACTTAGAATTTGGTTACTGCCATTTATACCATAAAGTGGTTAAAACTGTAAGCGTGGTTTTTAAGACCTTAAAAAAATGTTCGTTTTAAGAAACTTTAGTTCACGTCCCGATGGATGTGGGTTGAAGATTTAGTATCTGTACGTTGGGATACGACTGATTCGTAGTTCACTATATGTGTGGTCCCAGGCATTAATGAGCGTTACCATGTTAATTGCCTGTCAAAATAGTAATAAAAAGTTATAAATATGGTTTTCAAATTAATGCTAAAATTATTTTATCGGGCGTTTTCTGGTTGAAAATCAAGTCAATAAAACGCATGCAGCTGAAGACATTTTGTAGCTTCACTTTTAGGAATTAAATACATTAGGTTAGTTAAGGTTCATTTTGTAAACATAGAGATGATATCCGCATACAACTTACAAACTAACTTAATCAAATACAGTGCGGATAATATTACACACACTGTCTTAACGTCAAGATATTTACTCATTTTATTTTTATTTGAGGTATTTAACGTGCACTTTCTGAACCGACTGATTAAATCAGAACATGCCTTATAAACTAACTTAAATCTAGAAAAGACATGCCATCCAGACCCCAGCCGTTAATTCATCACTGTGAATGCGGAAAGCCACATTTCACAAATGGTAATTTTTTTCATCCATACCAGGAATCAAATACAGGACCCTTAGCTCAGTTGAGAGACACGCTACCGACCGAGATAATGTATCGGACTAGATATTTACTAATCACCTGATTCAGTGGTCGCATAGTCTAAGGCGTCACTCTCGTAATAAGCTGTGCTACCGATTACGGCTGTCGCGTCGGGTGGCTTTACCTGAGTGGCTATTCACTCTGCATCCACTTAAATGGTCGTACACTTCCTCTAAATTCAATCTGCCCCATTCCTAACACAATTTAGTAATTAATACATACGCGTATAGCTGGAATGGGTAGTAAGACGTAGTGCTAAAAAAAATCTGTCTGAAAAATATATGTTTTTTTTAAAAAAAAAGACCATTCCTTTGAAAACTGAACCTTAGCTTCAATTAGTAGTAGGATAATAAAATAAACCGTGATTTCAGTTGGGTAAGATAACGTTTTCCCTTTTTTTCTTTATTAATGAACACGTATCTCAGCCATTTGACGTATTAATGTTCATGACAGCCGCGGTAGAAATTCTCCTCTCAGTTTACGTCGAGGCTCTAAGATCTAGTAAATTTAGATATAGGAAATAATGTAGCCTGGAGCATGGGTGTCTTATTATAAGATACGTGCTTGTAGGTAACAACTTTTCGGGATGTCTCTATAAATAAGGCTGTATACATATTAAACAGGGGGGATTTAACTGCGGACAGCAATAACTTAGCGACGTGCTCGGTCTCCTTTATAGTCTACCCCGATTATTTGACATTTAATATCTTAACAGGGAGATTTACAAGTAATCCATAAGATTTTTATTCGCCGTAATTACATTAATCGGACAACGTTTTATCCGATACACTTTGACCGGTTCATTATGATTTACGTAATAGTTATGGCGTAGTTCCTCGCAGGTACAAAACATGGCCTATGATGATGATATCACATTTAACAGAGGGAAGAGGAAGATACAAATTATATAATTTGTTACCCTCTTCGGTGGCCACATGGTCTAAGGCGTCACCCTCACGTTATACCAGATTGCCGATGACGGGTAGATCGGCGTTAGATTACTAGCACCACGTCTTACTACCCGTTCGGGTTGTACGCACTTACGCTAATGTGTAATTGGTAGGGTGATTGTGAGATGAAATGGAGGACCTACAGTTTAACGTGGAACCCGAACCACGGTGGAGGCCTGGCATTCCCCACATTGACAAGTTGTGATTAATACACGTTTTTTCAGAGGTGAAGGAAGGGTTTGGTAATCAGATAAATCTGTGCCGGGACAGAGGATTGAACCCAGGACCCCAGAACAGAAGTCCAACACACCTTACTCCTAGACTACCAGGTCACCCGATCAAGGTTAGAGCTTTGGTAGGGTGTACTAAGGGTGGTTTTCCCTAGATGGTATAATACCCTCTCTCCATGAAAATGTGGGTACACTTAATCTAAATTACTTTTAATTATCCCAAATGTATTAGAGTAATTAGTACATAGGCGTCTAACTCGAATGGGTAATAAGATGTGGTGCTAAAAATAACAAAATTGTTAATTTGTGGTGTCGGCAGCACAGTGGCAAGCTTGTACTTTAAAGCCAAGAGTTCGATCTACATCTGTTGCAATTAGGGGTCGAGAGATAAAGAGGGGTGAACCGTCTCCCATTTCTTTTAACTTTTGGAACGCATTTTACTACCCGTCTGGGCTGCCCACATGTTATTACACTAAATGGGTGAGGACGATAAAGGTAAACTATAATTTAAAGAAAACGTACCCGCATTTGCGAAAAAAAGTCCTAAATAAATCTGCCAGGGAAACAAACCCCTAGCTTACAAGTCACCGATAAGCCAAACTAAATGAGCTTGGTGACCTGGTGGTCTAGGGGTAAGGTGTCAAACTTCTGTGCTGGGGTCCGGGGTTCAATCCTCGGTCTTGGCATGGATTTATCTGATTACCAAACCCTTCCTTCACCTCTGACAAGACATCTTGTGAATGTGGGGAATACCAGGCCTCCACTCGTAGTTCGGATTCCACGTTAAACTGTAGGTCCTCCATTTCATCTCACAATCACCCTACCATTACACATTAGTGTAAGTGCGTATAGCACGAACGGGTAGTAAGAAGCGGAGCTAATAATAATAATTATTATTATTTTAAACAAGTATTTGTTGAAATGAGAAGATATTGAACTTCGTATCGCCTTTGCTTGTATGGTTGTAAAATACACATTCCTGGTAAGACACTGCAAATAAGCTGAAGAGGGTTGCGTTGGAGGGTTGAAGAAGTTATTTGTAAATCAATATTATATGGAGCAAAATGCAAGAGTTTAGCTGTTAAAAGACTTTTCATTGCATATATTATGTTCTAGTTTCCATTTGGAAAGTTCGTGTTTTTGTTAGTCGTGTGCATTCATTGTATCGCCCCACTCTCACTCTATTTACGAATTATCGTTCATATTTTAGGTAATTTTATAATGATTTCTTAAAAAATGATTTTTAAGTTATCAAAGTATGACCCCTGATATCAGTCACATTCAGTCCGTTTACAGTTACGGCTTACAGTCTTACATTGGCTCGCAAAAAGTTTTTGGAAATTTTGTAACTGTTGGATAATATAAAATAATGAAAAAAATAGGAAAGGGGAAAAAAAAAGTTAAATTCAAAAATAAATTTAATTAAAAAGTACTCCCTCTACCTTATATTCGTGTTCATTAAAGCTAGGTAGCTTGCTACAGCTTGTCACTCTGAACATTGGAGCGCGGTTCTTTTAAAAGTTTGGGAAGCGACAAACGGGATTGGTGGAAGGTTTTACTCTATTAGCATCGTTTATGGAAAGCCAAAACTTAATTTTGAATGGGTGCATCGTCCCCCCCCCCCTCCCCAAAATTGGTAATTTTTTACTACCTGAATACTAGTGAATTTCCTTAAAATTGCTCCTCTTAATCCTCAGTCTCGAAATATTCGAATGAATGCGAGTTGTAGACATCCTGAACGAAGAGTAAAACGCTTAGCATCAAAACAATGTTCAATCATGTCCTTGCTGGAGGCTTTCAAGAGTCATTCTTCACTCATAATTAAGGCGTGACCCTTAAGAACTTCATCACCTTGTCGCTTGTGGGGGAGGGATCTTAAGTACCCCTCAACCTTTTGGAGGAACGTACCAAACAAGTCAACTAACTCTTAGAGGAATTTTCGCCTTCGTCTTGAATCTTTTTCTTCTCCAACCCACCGTTAATTCATTGTTTAGGCCTTGATATCAACGCTAACCGGCTCAGTGCATTTGGCTACGAGCCTAAGGGTCCCGGGTTCTATTCCCGGCTGGTACTGTGGGTATTTTTACCTTCAGGAGAATTATCCCAACGGTCCCTAGGGTTTGATTAACTAGGCTTAAGTGAGGTTAAGGCTCACATCGGCTCCACAACTTCATAACCACTAACATCACATCATCTCATTAAGGGTACGGCGTGTAGACAACCTCCTATGGTGTACCCTGGGCAACATTCTGTGCCAACCGAACAGGTAATAATCTGCACATAAGGTGACCTAACCTGGATGTCATGTCTCTCCGGGTCATATACGCCATATGATAATTTAAAAAAAGCCGATGTGCCATTTGCTCTTTTAATTGCCTTATAGGTGACCTGGTGGTCTAGGGGTAAAGTGTCAGACTTCTATGCTGGCGGCCGGGGTTCGATCCCCGGTCCCGGCAAAGATTTATCTGATAACCAATCCCTTCCTTCACCTCTGACAAGACATCTTGTTAATGTGTGGAATGCCAGGCCTCCACCGTGGTTCGGATTCCACGTTAAACTGTAGGTCCTCCATTTCATCTCACAATCACCCTACCATTACACATTAGCGTAAGTGCGTATAACCCGAACGGGTGGTAAGACGCGGTGCTAATAATAATACACTAGTTAGGAGTTCAACTATTGCATCAAGTGAATATTTAAATGTAAGAGACCGGATGTAACTTGTTCTGGACTGGCCTCATGACGTAATATACCTCATATAATGATAATAAGCATGTAGTTCACAGTGAACAATTGTCGAGTTCTATCAGTCTGAGTAAGATCACGGTTAACACTTTAGGAACCAAATTCAGGTCTACCTAGACAATAAGTACTGTTTTTTTTTTTTTTGCATTTACTAGATGATTAAAGTGATACTATAAAGTGATATAATATATTGAGTAAAGTAGCCTTTAAGGATAATAATATAATAATATTTAGCACCGCGTCTTTCTACCCGTTCGGGTTATACGCTTTAATACTAATTACGCTAATGGATTATGAATTGGGAAGGATGAATTAGAGGAAGTGAACCCAAATTTGTGTGGCGGGAGAGTGTAAAACCATTTAGGA
>CABFVX010005097.1:0-17864 GCA_902151425.1 Timema shepardi | reverse complement strand
GGGGGGGGGGGGGGACGAATGCATCTCGTTACTAAAATAATATTCTAAAAGCAAAGTCTTCGTAAACAACCGTGTTGGAAAACGAAGTTGACGACACTCGCGTAATAGTCACTGAGCAACGAGGATCTGTGTTTGTCGATATAAAACTTTTTTTTTAATGAATCACTGAATCTGAGTCGGGACCATAACTATACCGCGTCTGTTACTAGATTGGCTTCATCTTGTTCTAACCCCATTTAAATTATCCTAGTTCCCTAAGAAATTATTTAAAAACACGCGTGTGATATCGGATCACATACCCACCCTGTTCAATAGAACAAAATGAAGCTAAATAAATAGTAATTCGGTAAATTTATATAAGTGATTTCAATTATAAAATGATAGTAATTCACATCAATATAATCAGTATAGTATCAAAAAGCATAAATTGCTAACCCCGAACGTGAATAAAAACATAACAATGTTTTTTTTGGAAGAATCCAGGCCCCAAGCCTTCACAAATATCTGGGTCCAATCTAGTTTATTACCATCATCAATATTTATGATTTTCATTTTTACAAACATAAACTTTAAAAAAGCTGACTTCGGAAAGTCAGAAGGAAAAAAAAAATTAAGTTGAATTTCGCACGTGTATTGTGACTGCGATAAGACTTAGCTACTGTTAAAGAGATGTGTTTGGGTGAATGAGGGCCTACGAGAAGCTCCACCCCACTCCCCTTTTTTCTTTGAGACGCCCTGACCAGCAATTCAAATATATGCAGCTCTGGCTTAAGTTGCAGACGACAACACCAAGATTGCACCCACTTAATATGAACCGTGTCTTTGATACTTCGATAATTAAACTAAAAAAAGAAGTTAATTATATATTTCTGTGGCACAAAAAGCCCTTGCCTGATGCTAAATTCTACCTTGTTCCCTGAGAAACCAACACTGAATTTTGAGTTAATGAGGCTGCCATCCGTTGATTGTTTTAACTTTCTCTATATCAGCCAATGGAATAACTGCGCGAGTTCATTCGCCATAGGAATGGTGGTAATTGACAGCTAGCAGAAGATTTAATAATGGTTTAGGTAGGAACACAATTTAAATCAAATTGTTTATTTCAAAAATTTGGACTGCTGAAAGTGACAACAAATATTATGGTCTTGCAGATAATATGGTTTGGCGAAAGGATACATGAGAGTAGATCTGGTTGCTTTTTCTGGCTTTAAGTTACCTACACTCCAACCGTAGATGGGGTATATATTTTTTCCTGTTCAATCGATAAGGCCATACAAAAATAAATTTCCGAAAATCACTGTGTAGAGTCAGATTATGATAGTAAGAAACAATTTTGGGGTCTCCAAAAGGTTATAAAACTAATGTCATATATTTATGCGTAAAATAATTTTATTTTTAGGTGTTACTTTTTATAAATAATATTAATACCTGTTAGCATAATTATAATATTGTAGTAAAATAATTTCAAGATCAAACGACAAATATATGTTTATATTTTCCAAAGTTTTCTCTCTACCAGAAGCCTAATTTACGTAAACGTGGTAAAAGCGATAGTTAATAGTATGATATCTAGGAAGCTGCGCATTGAGGGGGAGGGGGTCAAACGGGGCACTTGACCCACTCAAAATCATAAATAACTTCAGTAGAAAATATTAATTATGTTAAGTAGAACTAAAATATTTAGCGGTGATTATGTGTCGAGTGTAAAGGCTACATTTTTAGAGCAGGATTACGACCTAAGCCTAGTATTAAAAAGTTTACCGTAGACTCAAAATTACCAATTGTAAAAAAAAATGTATGCAATAAATATCTTCGATATAATAAGCAAGGCCTATTAAGTAATTTAAATCGATGCGCTTAATTAATATAAAGCAATTCCAAATAACTTCTAAAGTAATTTGATATCCATATATTTTCTCGGCCTTCAGAGGTTAGGGAGCTGTGTCCCCCCTCCCCCAACTTTAAACTTTCCCTCTCCATCGAAATTCCTTATGGCAATAGCTTTGATTGAATGCCGTCCTAAAATTCTGGATGAACCTCCGTAACGCTTTTATAGGAATAGCCTTATATGGCATTACTTTCACGTAGAACGTAAAATTTTCAAATCCACAGCTATCACTTTTTATGGATATGTAAATTATCAATACCTTAAAATAATAATAATGTTACAAAAGTTTTTTCCCGACCAAAAAACTTGCTACACATATTTGGAGGAGACGTAGATGCCCTTCATGGTGTTCTTAAGGATAGCATTGGTGAAGCAGGTACTGTACCTTGATGTAAGTGGTGACGGGCATAACCTCCATGGTGTTCTTAAGGATAGCACCGGCAATGGCTGACACACTTAAGGCTACGGCCCAGGATGTGTAACCTTTCAATTGGATTAAATGGTATGCACTGTAATCAAACAAGACCATGCTGTAACCTCTGTAAAAAAAAAGTACAATATTCTGCACCCTTTGTAAGCATAAAAAAACCAACAACATAATGCTCTACTCTCTGTAAGCAAACACCATCCCAGTGCTCGCGACTCAAGGGCATTTCAATTTGAGCTGGCGGGCTGCACAGAACGAACCCGGTGGCCGCGGGTCGGATGTCCGGTCTAAGCCCGATTCTACACTAGCGGTTAAAACGCGGCGGTTTTGCCGCTAGCTTACGCTCCTAAAATCTTGAATCTACACTTGAAAGTTAAACAGCTACCATAAAACGCTACTGATTCTACACTAGCGGTTTAAATGCCGCGGATGTTGCTTCCACTTGTGCAGAATGGTTTAAAAATGGACATTGTACAGGCCGGCTGTATTGCGGGACTTATTTTGTTGGAGGAAACTCGGAAGAAAAAAAAAAGCTCGTCAAAAGAGACGTTGGTGGACTCACCCCACATTATCGAACCGTATCTCAACAGGACAGTTTCATATTATATTTATGAATCGCAGAATGTACCCAGAGAAGTTCTTTTTTGTACTAAATAATATCTGTGGTTTCATTTGTTGAACTACTTGGTTTAGTGAATGAAAATATTGCAAAACGTGATACCATCTTGAGGAAAATTATTTATTATTCCTGCTGAAAGACGTGTTGTTTGTGACATTGAGGCACAACTGCCTGTTAACGCCTGGTGTAGTTTGATTCACGTTTCTACCGCTAGGCGGTCAAAACGTTGGTCCAGACGAAAACTTATTTTCTAACCATTCAAAGGAGCGGTTGCTAGCGTTTTAACCGCTAGTGTAGAATAGGCCTTAGGGCGTCTCTTTTGCAGTAGGCTGGACTGCTGATGACGAGGGGATCGATATTCGATTCCCTGGTGAGTCTAATGAGGATGGTTTTTCCTAAATGGTTCTCCACGAAAACGAGGGTAGAACTACACTTCCTCTATATTCATTTTACTTGTCCCTAACACATTAGGATGGTTAGTACGTAGGCTTAGAAGCCGAATGGGTGGTTAGACACCATGCTCCAGACAAATTAATACTTTAGTCCTTAGAATCAATCACCCCGTGAAGAATGCAAAGAACACTCCCCCCAAGACCTTCCCATACAAAACAACACACTCAGATTTGGCTGAAAGTGACAAAGATAAGTGTTAGTAACTTACAAGATTTATATCGTCTTAAGAGTCCATCTCAAGGTCGATTAAACTGGATATTAGATTCGTGATGAAGCTCAGACCAGAAATAGCACCCAAGAACGTTTTTTTTTGCATTCTTCACGTCTTGGATTTGGGATAAGTAAAATAGTTTTTACTTTCTCGCGACTCCTCGGTGAAAGTAAGTGTTGTGATCATAATTTTTTTTATATATATATAGAACTCAAGATTTTGATTGAGACCCCTTGAAAACGAAAAAGTTGTTTTCGTGATGCCGTTTGTCTGTGTGGCTGTATATAGGCCTATAGCCTAAACCATTTTACCGATGGAGATGAAAATTGGTATCTAGAGTTTTTATAAGGTTCCCCAGATGGATTTTTGGAAATAGATATCCAACCCTAAAATTAAAGGTAGTTTAATTAAGGGGCGAAAAGATAAAAGCATCGTTTTCCAAGCAATAGGCTCTAACCATTTTGATTAATATATGTATTAATAGTTTTATTTTTATTTTAGCACCACGTCATACTACGCTTACATACTAATTACGATAGTGATTTTTAGGGATGAAGATGTTTATTTTTAGAGAAAGTGTACCCACATTTTCGCGGAGGGAAAATGGAAAACAATTTAGTAAAAACAACCTTCAGTACACTCGGAAGGAATTCGAATCCCGAATTTCCTGTAATCGGCAATCTAGTATATCACGAGAGTGACGCTTTAGACCATAAGGCCACCGAGGCGGGTTATTAATAATTAAGTTGGTAAGCGTGTGAGAATATATTTGAACATTAAAATATGGTTGCACAGAAAATAATAAATCACAACAAATTTTACGGCAAATAGTTGTTTTAACAGTTGGTTTGGATATGAGATTGAACGTTTTAAATCCAAGTTTTAGTAACGATATGTAGAAGTCCCACTTTAAGTCTTGGAGGAATATTCGCGATTAAAAGATATTCTTGTTGGCTTTTTTTCTTCAGAAAGTTCAACACACAGGTTACCCGCTTCGGTAGCCACATGGTCTAAGGCGTCACTCTCGCAATAGACTAGATAGACTACCACTGACGAGGAGATCGGTGTTCGAACGCCAGTCGGGTGCACTGAGGGTGGTAGTCTCTAAATGATTTTCCATCCATCCACCACGAAAATGTGGGTACACATAATCTAAATACATCTGTCTGTGTCCATAACACATTAGCGTAATTAGTACATTTCCGTATGATCCGAATGGGTAGTAAGATGTGGTGTTAAAATGAAAATGTGAATGTAGAATGTATTGTGAGTGTATTGACCTCCTTGCCCACCTGATTCCCCCATCACTCTATTTCCTGCACTCGGCACTCACCTTTCAATCACTTACTTGTGAGTTTATTAACCTTCTTGCCCTCCTGTTGCCCCATCACTCTATTTCCTGCACTCGGCACTCACCTTTCAATCACTTGCTTGTGAATGCTTCCGAAACAGTCCGGATCCTCATAGGAGCCGATGTTGGGGTCTAGATCTCGGAGTCGAACTCCGGACACGTTTACACCAGACCACACTGGGACTATAAAAAAACAAAAGAACCTATAATACTACCTTGCATCTATATATTGGACTCGAACACGGGACTGCAGTCTTCACTCCCCACCGCTGCGCCATTACCTTTGTTTCCCGCGTGTTCCATTCGAATATACAGACGAAACTAGGACTAATTGGGGATCCCAGCAGTCCGTATTATCAATTTTTCCAGATTTTCGAAAATACAGCATCTATAAAAAAAAAAAAAATTAAAAATAAGCATAGACAGGATACTTAACAAAACTCATTGTCAAGGTAGGAACATATTCACTTAATATTTTTTAATAAGGGTTGACATGCGTTTTTTTTTGGCGGCCATGTCTCTGATATTGATATCACTGCGATGAATTTTATAAATAATATTTTTCTTGGCTACCGGATTTTCGACGATCTGGAGTTTTTACGTCCGAATTATCGACGCTCTACTGTAGTTTTATTAGTACGCTCTAGTACCAACACTACGTTGAATATAAACTAGATATAATCCTTGTATCACTATAAATTAACGTTCATGTAACGCAATATAATATAACGTAACGTAACGGTTCTTCTGGTGTTTTTAAATGGAAGCCATCACGATTCAGGAAATGTAACGTTCATTTAAGTTAAAGACTTGTCCCGGTAGAAATTTCACGGTACGCGAAAGTTAATCGAAGGCTACCACGTGTTCTAACCTACCAATAATATTGTGATCCCAACGGGGCTATTTAGTACTACTTTATTTTGTTTGTTTATGGTATGCAGACGACTTCTTCGGTATATTCCGTTTGTTCGCGTCTTGCGAGTAACAAAACGCTGTAGCTTTTTTTTTTTNTTTTTTTGCACCGCGTCTTACTACCTGTTCGGGTTTTATACGTTTAAGTACTAATTACGCTAATGGATTAGGAATTGGGAAGGTTGAATTTAGAGGGAGTGAACCCGCATTTGCGTGGAGGGAGAGTAGAAAACCATTCAGGAAAAGCCACCCCAGTTCACCCAACCGAGATTAAAACCTCGATCTCACCGTCCTCGGCAGTCGAGCTCAGCACGACTAACGCGTTAGCTAACTATGACACCGAGGCGGGTTTTGTAGCCTTTTATTAAACTTTATTCTGTAGCTCAAGTATGATTCTATTGAAAGAACTTGCAGCCTAACTAGTATCAAACGATTGGGTTAAATTTTAGTGAACAATTTGTTTTCAAACAAATTAATTGTCTGAGTTTTGATCGAGTTGCTACGTTACGTTATGTTACGTTACGTGAACGTTATGTTCATCGTACATCGTGATCCTGGCATAACGGAACTGCATTGGGATGCAGCGTTATCACTATCTTAGTTTCGTGTGGTCAATCTTCTTTCTAATATGCAAACAATTTTACAACGCTGGTTCGTTGAGGTAGTTAGTAGCTCCTTCCGACACAATTGAAAGCGATGAGATTTGGCGACAAGTTATCAGAGAAACAGAGAAAATTGAACATCCATTTTCCTTATAAAAATAGTAAATTAATACTTTTAAGGTCTTAAAAACCTAAATTTGTTAATTAGTTTTGATTTAAGTTTAAAGAATGGGTCTATTTGAAAAAAATCAATAATTTTCCATCTGCTAATTTCCTTGCCTACTGGCCAATGTGAGCTTAAACCTGTCTTCCTCCATTTGAAGTATGAGCCGCACTCCGAATTTATTGGTGTATTTTTTTAAAGTTTCGAAAACAATCCCTGTGACGGGTGGTTTATGTCTGCTGACAAAGCTTTCAGCAACCGTTTGACACACATTTGAAAATAGCTTGTTCTTCGCGTGACTTGAATAAGACTATCTGGGAACCAGTGGCGGCTTGTGTATAGGCACTGCGGAACTGCACCACCCCCTATTTCCACTAGATATTATCGATAACAATTAATATAATTAGTCCTTTTCTCTTTAATTCTTTCTTTATTTTTTTAGTACAATACATATTCCTTAAACTTAATGTCAGTACTTCAGTAGCCATCACCCAGTTTATTAAAAAGATATAAAAATATGTATATGAAACTGTGCGCTTCACAGTGCCAGCGACGCGGTGTTTGACTGTTGTGCGCATGCGCACATAGGAGGAGGGCGGGGAGGAAGGCGGGACTGCCAGGTAGATAGAAAGAGCACTGTTGCTCTCGCAGGGCCGGCTCTGGTGTGATGGTGGAAGGAAGTTTATTTTAACTCAGCATGTGTTGTGCTTAAAAACCGTGTATCATATTCTTGAATGTGATCAAGGGTGGAAGANTCAATTGTCATCCAGAGATCAAGGAGAAAATTATTGAACTTTTTGCGCAAATTAAAACAAGAAGAATGGATTTCATTTTTAAATGAATAGATCAAGCTTGAACTGTAACAATTTAAGTTAAAGTAAGTAATAAATGTTTGATTTTGTTTTGTTGAGATTTTATCAAGTTCATGAATAAATTCTCTTTCTATACATGTTTTTTTCCTTTTACACAATTTTAAAACAAAGGCTAAAAATTTTCTGGAGCAGCACCCCCATTAATTTTAGCTACGAGCCGCTGCTGTTGGGAACACTGCAACTAATCACACACGAGATATCGAATACAAGCTTTATTTAGAGCTGCATCATTAACTAATCGGGTTGGTAGGTATTTGAAACAAAAATGAGGTATTTAAAGTGCGTCTTCAAGTGGCAATGGCTTGGTCACACTCTGCGGAGAGACCAGGATAACGTATCAAGAGAATCTCTGGAATGAAAACCGCAAGGACGACGACGTCGGAGCAGGACACGGATCACCTGGCGGAGGACCCTCATGAGAAAGGTAGAACACTTGTAAAGTAATCAAAAGTGTGGCAGAAGATAGACTTGAATGGCGATGCTTGGTTGCGACTCTTTGCTTCAAATAAGGAATTAAAGGAAGCTATATTGTTATTTATGAACCGATTGATTTTATTAGCACACGACTTATAAACTAAATTAAATCTAGAACAAAGAAAATACCCAGCCGTTGTGAACACACCCATGAGAGGGGAAACCCCAATTTCACCAATAATATTTTTTTCAACCATGCCGGGCATAAAACCCGAGACCTTTGTCTCAGTAGTCAGACACGCTATCTACTGAGCTAAGGTGCCGGACTGTGACAGTTTTATTCTAAACTTTATGTGTGCACCATCCAATCGTCCTAATATAAGCTTTTAAGTTGGGAGTGTGGGGAACGCGAGTTCGAGCCAGCGTTTTTGCAGTTTTTATAGCAAAACCTTTTTGGTCAAAAGAAATCAAATAATTCTTTAATAGAAACAGAGTTTAGATTTCTTCACATGGTAACCTCAACATTCCTTGAATATCTTTCAAAGGTCTCCTGGAATTTAATGTCAACTTTTTCTCTTCATTTAAAAAGTTTCTCAACTTATGTCGCTATTCTCATGACAGATATTTAACAACGGTTTATCTAACCATGTGAAGAAAACTAGACTTTATGTTTTTACTGGAGCAATATTTGATTTATTTTGACAAAAAAAAGGGGGGAGGTATCTGTAAAAAACTGCAAAAACACTGACCTTTTATCGCGTCCCCTACATCCTCACCTTAATCAATTTATGGTGCGAGTTTCCCAGCGGCACACGGAAGGGATAAGAAAAGATAATAACGTCGTACCACTAGTGTCTCCATGTTCACCGATAATCCAACCATGCACGCTGGACGGATGGACGTTGAGCCTCTCTGAGATGAACACCCGGAACCTGGACGAGTCCAAGGTAGTCCCTGACCCGATGACCCGATGCTGTGGGAAGTTGCTCAGCTTCCACGCGACGTAGGTTAGCACGTCCACTGGAACAACCGCGCGGTATGCTCGTTGTAAACAGTTAATAGCTTGAGGTTATGTCCACCCCTTTTGAAAGATTTAAGGGGTAAGACGTCGGACTTCTGTGCTGGGGTCCGGGGTTCAATCCTCGGTCCCGGCAAATATCTATCTGATTTTCAAACCCTTCCTTCACCTCTGACAAGATGTGTATTAATCACAACTTGTGAATGTGTGGAATACCTAGGCCTCCACCGTGGTTCGGATTCCACGTTAAACTGTAGGTCCTTCATTTCATCTCACACTCACCCTACCATTACACATTAGCGTATGTGGGTGTACACCGAACGGATAGTAAGACGTGATAATAGTAACAATAATATCTTATACTAAAGTACGAATAGCCTTTCTAAATTTTAACAAATACTTATTAGGAAGTTAAGTAAATCTGTTAAAAAAAGGAAAGAAAGACATATTAAAGTTCATTACTTCCTCTCAATATATGGGTTAATTTAATTATCAGACTTACAATGGCCAACATATATTTCCTGATTCATAAAACTCATTAATACGTCACTAACCCACTGAAATCGTTCGCGTACCCCTGGTGGCGCACGTTTCACAGTTTGTCAAGCACTAGTTTAAAGCATTGGACCACTACTGTAATATTTGGAAAATGAATTAAAACAAAGCTTTGTTGGGGAATTTACATAATATTTTTAGAGCAAGCTAGATAAAACCATATAAATATAACGTTAATAAATATATTGAATTGATTTATATAATAATATTTTTTTTTTACGATAGGACTTCACAGGTTTTGTTAAAAAAAACTATGAACAATTTTACAGGAGAGTACATAATTATAATGTTCAAAATAACTCAAAACTGCTACACATAGCCTGAACGCAAGTTGGGTTGGTAGCGTATGAGCCCATATTTTACAGGGAACCATAAATTCCATGAACAATGTCTACTTTCAAGTTACGTGAAAACCAGAGTTTAGCCCCATCGAAATTAGAGTGAAAGTATTGGAGAGGTTAACGCCTGATACACGACATTGACAATTTTAAAGGATTATTACCTGTAGGCTACATAAAAAAACACTGTGACTGGTGTACCAATATAATAGCTATAAGACACGCACAACAACCAAACCCAGGAGACCTTTGTTTTAATAAGCGGGTAGAGGGAAAATAAATACCTTTTCCTTATATAGAGAAACATTTGGTCTTTAATAGGAATTTTACCTAATGCACTTATTGTGTTGAAAGTTGGGTCATACGAGATTAGTAGAATGAAGCTACATACAACTGTAAGCCTCGTTTACTATGTTACAAGTTGGTCCCAACATGTCGCCAACTTGTCGGACCAACATCCTGGCTTCTCTGCTAGTTTTTAATCATTCTATACATTTATAACCATGGATAACGAATTATTTATTACTTGCCGTTTCTTCATTTATTGTGTTGACAGGAAGTGTACGCTTGCAGATAAAAACAAAACGTAAAAAACTGTAGGGGGTTCAAAAATTTTATTTAGCTGGACGTCGAATTGAAGGTGTGTACATGGGAAATGGAGAGGGAAAATGTTGTTACTCAGGGAGAAAAACTTGCTACAATACTGCGCTTTATAGCAACTGGAAAAGACTATGGGAGTTAAGTATAGTCACAAAACACGTGCGTCGCCAAGGCTAGACACTGACTCGACTTTCTAGTGCATGCGCAGAACCTCCCAAATCAGCCACCGTGTTGGGTTGGTCGTTTATTATCTCCAACAAATGATTCAACCCAACACAACTTGTTGGCTCTGACCGGCTCTTCCAACACCAACATATTGGCCAACATCCTCAGGTTGGGAATGCTGTTATATTGTAACACAACTTGTTGTGATCGTGTTGGCCAACATGTTGTGCTACAATATAAACGAGGCTTTAGTATACTATCGGCATCACCCGGGTTACAGGTAATAAGTGTTAGTACGAGACTAGTAGAATGAAACTACATAATTATGTTAGTTTTCACCTGGATTAGAGACGATAAGGAGGACGCTGTCGGGGCTGTAGGCGGCAAGTTGTGGAATTATTTGTTTGAACACGGTGACATTCCTCTGCACCAGATTCATCCTGGTCTCGCCTGCTTGCTGACGGACACCCGCCGTCACGATGCAAAGCTTAGAGTTCCTCGTCACCTCGTAGTCTACCTCACAACACACGACATAACATTTGCTTCAATATCTCGGTCGCCCGCTTCGTGTGGTCGAATGGTCTAGAAGGTATCACTCTCGCAACACACTGGACTGCTGATGTCGGGGGAGATCGGGGTTTGAATAATATAATATTTAGCACCGCGTTTTACTACCCGTTCGGGTTATCCGCTTTAAGTACTAATTACTCTAATGGATTAGGAATTGAGAAGGTTGAATTAGAGGAAGTGAACCCGTTTTTGCGTGGAGGGAGAGTGGAAAACCATTTAGGAAAAACCACACCCAGTTCACCCGACCGAGATTGGAACCTCGATCTCCCCGTCCTCAGCAGTCGAGCTCAACACAAGCGCGTTAGCCAACTACGCCCCCGAGGCGGGTGGGGTTAGAAACTCGGTCCAGTGTACTGAAGGAGCTTTTTTCTCAATGGTTCTCCACTTCACCACCACGAAAATGCGGGTACATTTAATCTACCTAATCATTATCACAATAGCGTTATTAGTACATATGCGTACAATCCGAACGGGTAGTATGATGCACTGACAAAAAAACACTAATTTTACACAACATAGCATTTGCTCCTGTTATTTTGTTTGTAATTTAGGTTCGATTATGTGGTATGGTATCAGCGCCAAAGTGCCATTTTTATGATTTATATAAATTAGCTGGCATCGGTGGTCGTATGGTCTAAGTTGTCAGTTTCACAACACACTGGTTTGCCATCGATGAAGAGGTTGAATCCCAGTCGAATACACTGAGGTTTGTTATTACTATTTTTTTTAAATCTTCGCAAATTGGGGTACATTTGTTCTATATTATACCCTACTCATCTCTACGCCATTGCTGTAAGTATGCGGGTATACATGTAATAATAAAATAACAATCTTATTAAATATACTTATTACTTATTGACAATTGACAAACTTGTGTTGTCCTTCCTTAAAGATTCGCTAACGCCTTTGTGTTCAAACTCTGGTTGATAATGCCAGTGGAATATTTTCAATTCAAGTTACGAGTGGTTTGGAATACACTATTCGTTAATAAGTAATTAGTGTTAAGAGTCTGTAAAAAACACGATTAGGCCTATAAACTAAGACTATCAAGTAATGATAGCTTTTATTAGTGTTTTCTTTATTTTTTAAATTTATTTTTAGCACCGCATTTTATACCTATTCAGGTCACACGCATATGTACCAATTACGTTAATGAGTTAAGTACAAGGAAGGTAAGACTTTAGATGAAATGTACTCGCATTTGCGAGAGGGAAGAGTGGAAAACCGACTGGGATTCAAACTTTAAGCTGCCTGTAATCGGCAGCCTAGTCAAACACGAGAGTAATGGCTTAAATCATGTGGCCCCTGAAGAAGGTGTCCTCTTTATTACTATTTAATTGAATTACAATGGCAATGGGCGATAGTAAATTGTCAAAATTACAAGTATTACTACTAAAACAACTACGACTTAATACAAACACTTGACGGTGGAAGTAATATTAGCACGTTGTACTGGTTATATATCTTGATTTATTAAAAGAACATTTGGAGCACTTTTTGGAAAATACAAACATAGTATTTGATGTCAACATTGAAAACATCGTATACCATTACTAGTGTTATTTTATAGGTATTGATAATATCTATCTAACGTGACAGTTTCAGATCACATGACTTGACGTATGAATACGTGATACGTGAAAGTATATTTAGTAACTATTTCTATAGGTCATATATGTCCATTCGACATAATATTGGAGTAATAGTTAACTCTAAATTTGACTGTACCTCACATCCTCCTCTGTGACGTAGTTGGCTAACGCGCTAGTCGTGTTGAGCTCGACTGCTGAGGACGGGAGACCGAGGTTCGAATCTCGGTCGGGTGAACTGGTTTTTTCTTCTCCTAAAATGGTTTTCCACTCACCCTCCACGCAAATGCGTGTTCAATTCCTCTAATTCAACATTCCCTATTTATAATCCATTAGAGTAATTAGTACTTAAAGCGTATAACCCGAACGGGTAGTAAGCCGCGGTGCTAAATATTATTATATTACTGTACCTCACGTGTTATATCACTTGATTTTTTTGTCCACTCAACTGGTGTTTGAACAAGAGTGTTTCAAAGATGTTGGGTCATTTTCTAAGCCTCAATCCCGAGCGGGTAGTAAGACGCGGTGCTGCTAATAATAATAATAATCATCTAAGCCTAAAATATTCAACACACTTCACTGTGAATGAATTTGTATGTTTTTTCCTTCAAAGGTTCTCTACACCCATCTGGGCTACACGCATTTAATTACGCTAACCGGGTAGGGATGAGAAAGGCAGAATTTATTAATTAATAAAAATAGACACATATTTTTGCGGATATATTATGTTAAGAATTTAAAGAAAAACCACTCTCATTACCGGGCTATAGCGTACAGTCTGAAGAACGGGTAGTAAGAAGCGGCGCTAAAAAAAAAAGTACCGGTATATGAACCTAGAACTTCCAGACTAAATGGGCTTGAATACTTCGCGTTGTTATTGTTTTAGTAGAGACGTACTGGTGCTGCAGGTTATCTTGGCCTTGACGAAGGTGGCTCCATGTTGTAGATCCATCGTTTCCCCGGCTAACCTTTTCTCGTCGACGTCAACCAGAGCCAGCTCGGTACAGATTTGCTGAAAAAATAGTAACAAACAAATAATTAATGATGTGTATGTACTCGACAAAATTTAAGGGAATCGTTCTGTGGTAGATTTTTTACTCTATCGTCTAAAGAGAATGTGTTTTGATCTTGAACATTTTTGTCCTCGCCCACTTCGATAGCTGAATGGTCCAAGTCCCTTTCGCATTAGACTAAACTGTCGATGACGGCGAGATAAGGGTCCATTGGGTGTAACAAGAGGATTTTTTTTTACAAAAGGGTTTTCCACTTTCCTTCCACGCAAGTGCAGATATACTTTCTCTAAATTAAATCTTACTCATCCTTAGTTCACATGCGTACAATAGCCCCATGGTTTCTTTGGTGCTGACTGGCGGTTCACAGCTGACTTCTGACCTAAATTTTGACCGTCAGAAGTGTCAGATGCTAAACACATGTTTTTGCAGATCATATGGTTCGGCGTAGAGATACATAATTTGGTCTGGTAATTTGTCAAAGCCGTCAACTGCCAGCTGTGAGCTGTCACTCAGCACCAAAGAAGCCATGGGGCTACTGTATAAACCGAGCGGGTAGTAAGACTCGGTGCACATTACATCGTATAATGTTATTTGGATTTGACTCTAAAACACTGTTTCCTCTTTTAGTATCGAAAGAGAAGTATCATAATCACATGATAGTCCTACAAAGTCGTGACCATACACGTGCTTTATATCCCCTCCTTCCCCTAACCACCCTCACCCCCTACCAGGAGTCACACTTTGTTTCGATTATCTCAAGCCATATGTATTCAAATTTTGGCAATATTTTCCCCGTTACGTTCGTGCCGGGAGACCGCCTGGTGACCGGGAAGGGCCCCACTACCGGATAATTTATAGAAGGACTGGACGTTGGTGGCTTATTCTAGATGTTATCTCTTGATGCAAGTTGGCTCCGAGCTCTCTTTGCTCCATTCAGCAGCTGTCGCGGTCCTTGTTGCAGACGCAACCTCCTTCAAGCTATTTACACTCACTCTACTGGGGCATGTGCACTACATTGTCAACGGGAGAAGAAAATTTGAAAACAAACTTACAACACTTAAACTGGTTAGTGCGAACTAATTGGGACCGAAGCTGGTTCGGATTAAGCGGGGGAATACAGTGATACAGTATTTTCACGAATTTTAAATTACAGTTGAATGAGTTTAATCACATTCTCATTTATTTAACTGATTTATAACACGTAACATGTACTGTAATTATTGTTAGTTACAGGAAAACACGTTGTGTTGACCACAACATGTAAATATTAAGCAATTATAAGATATCACTGTTTCTTACCATTCTCTTTTAACGTCTAGCTTACTAACCAATCAAATATATTTCATTTAACCTAATTTGTTTCTCCATTTTCCAAAAAGTGTGTTCGGATTTTCCAGAATGTTGGACTACCGGAGTTCGCTCTAACGGGTATTTACTGTAGAGTACAATTTTTTTTTTAAATCAAAAGGGCCTTTATTTATTTTATATTGTCTCAGTTTAACATTGATAAACACGCTTTGGTGTTTGAAAGGTATGAGACGTCACCTTTGAAATATACTGAATTGTTGCAGATGGTGAGGTCAGGGTTAAAATCTTGGTCATATGTACAAAGAGTGGTTTTTTCATATATTATTTCCCACACTCCCCAAACGTAAACGGGGGTGTATTTACTCTACATTCTACCTCGTTACCCCCTTAGTCCCTACCCCATTAGTGTAAATATGTAGATAGCCTCAACGGACAGTAAAACGTGGTGAACAAAAAAATAATTATTAGAGACTTGCACCCTTTCGCCCCCTCTCCCGCACTCCATAACCACCATAATAACCTCTATTTCCCTTCTCACTAAATAAATTCCTGTAAAATGTTATCAATGTAAGGTGTGAGAGAATTATTATGATGGTGAAAGAAATTAGACTAAAACTATTTTCCAATGTTTATTAAAAAAAATTAACATGTCTTTAAAAAACCAAAACCAAAAGGTGTTTGTGTTATTATGTTCATCTAAATATAAAAGTCGAATATATTTAGAAATTTTTCGAAATTTTATGACTTGAATATTATAGTGAAACACTAACGAAGCTTTTTTTACACCACCAACGGTTTAACATTTTTAAAACGCTAACAATGCCCATGTCCTCTACTATTAATATATCGTGTGATCTTATTTATCATTTCATGATGGAAAAGGGAGTTGAACCATCGATACTCCCCACCCCCACTCCTCTCTCGTTCGGATAACAGCCATGTCTCCATTGCTGCACGTTACTTTACAGTGTAGGTTTCTGGTAACACTTTCTAAAAGGTCACGCCTTACCACTGCTTATTATTTATAAAATATTTTGTTATTTTAGCAATTTAAAATATTTAATGGCGTGACCAATATCAAGAATAACGGGTTTAAAGACCAAATGGGATATGTATATTTTCATCGAATTGATCGAGACATGTTTTAACATATTATTCATTTTAAAACTAAGCTCATATAACGCGTGTTTATTATAGTCATACTAATTTATAAAATTGATTTGGTGTCTGTTAGTTAAGATTCCAAGCCCAAACCACTATATCGATTGCGTTTAAATTTCGTATGGGTATAGCATTGACATCCGGTTAATGTATAGGCTAATTCAAATGAACGTCCACCATTTTGTTTCAGGATGGCGGCTAAAAATTTCTAATTTATGGCATTTTTCTCGGCTTTTTATGATCAGATATTCATCCAACCAACTTTGAAAGGTACCTAGATATAGTTTAGACGTAACGGCTATATTGAAAGAAAATGGCGGAAATAGTACACTACTTTTTATCCCGTTCAGAGTTCTAAATCATAAACTATGGGAGGCCTGACAGTGGAAAGTTGAAACGAAACTAGTAATAATAATATTGCTATAAATTCGTTTGAAGAAGCACTGTCGTATTTTAAAACACATCTCGTGCAAAGAACAGGTAACTAGCTAGTAACAAATATATTTAAATGGCAAGAGACATTTTCTTTTGTCATAATTATTTAACTAAATGTTTTAAATGTGAAGCTATTCTCGTAGTTCATTAACTCCATTTTTATTATTTTAAATAAATGAAAGCTCATACTCCTAGGATGTGCCTTGTCATTACTAACTTCAGAAATATGCACTTGGGGAAACGTAATTTTAGGATACTTTCATTTCTTTTGACACATATTCATCGTTTTCAATCAAACCAATTTTAATTTTATTTTTTGAAATAAAATAATTTACTTCATGGAAACCAAAACAATATTTAATTTAGCCTACGTTGCTCAGAAAATGTATGTACGCTAATAAAACAGGGTTCCCAATGTCATAAAAAATTGGTTGAGCTCTCTAAACAGAATTTTGAGCTCTAAGTTTGAACATAAATTACAAAACGTCTGAACTTACTTCAAATCATGTGACTTGAACAAACAAAACAATTTACAGATGATTTTTCACCTGGGAACGACTTCCAAATTATTTGGAAAGAACCAAAAATCAAATAATTGAGTTTCCATCCTTCATGATTATTATCTGAGTAGGCACGTTTATTTATTTGAAAGTTCCAGAAACATTTTAATAGGGGATTAAAGAATTCAGGTCTCAATACCTCCTTCCAAGAATGTGTAAAAATAAGATTTCGATAAAAATTATAAGCCGTATTTATGTTAGTTAAAAAACACTATAAAGGCCACTAAGGTGGCCTGAATTCCTAAACAAATGAAAGTTTATGCATTGTATATTTTTTTAGTAATAAAGATTGACTATGTTTTTTTAGTAGACTAAGTTGGTAAAATTATTTCTTTAAGGTTAAATCCTGTCAGATTTAAAACTAAAACGCCCTTTTCTCCTTCTTACCTTGAATTACCAAAGTAATAACTTTAAAATAATACCTACGAATAAAAATTCCGTTTTTTTAATAGCATTTATAATACAGTGAAAACCGCTGTTAGCGCTTGTAAAACAGCGGATTTGACCAGTTCCATACTTGCCTCAAGCCTTAATCCGAGTTGGACGTCCTGTTTCGTTGCGAAACCTGCTTTTCGCTGCCTCTAATTGAGACATTTCTCAGTCCTGGTTCAAGTTCAATCTCACAGACTAATGAAGCGAG
>CABFVX010005096.1:35716-55194 GCA_902151425.1 Timema shepardi | reverse complement strand
TGGTACAGTTGGTATGAATAGCTCTGACTCTGAGGGGAGCTAGAGAGCGAGTATCCACCATGTCGACATTTATATAACTGGTAGAGAGACCTCAACACTAGCTGGTACAGTTGGTATGAATAGCTCTGACCCTGAGGGGAGCTCTAGAGCGAATCCCGGTCGGGTCTACTGAGGGTGATTTCTCCTAAATGGTTTTCCACTCACCTTCCACTAAAATTCTGATAGATAAACTCTCGAATTCTTCCTTTATCATCCCTAAACACCTAACCCCGTTAGAGTAACTACCATATTGTATGCGAATAAGCTGAACAGGTACTAAAACGTGGTGTTAAAACAACAAAAGTTTCATTCTCTTTCCAGGGCAAATGACAATGCATTTATTCTTAATAACCCTCTTAGATATTACACTATATATTGATTTTAAAACTGTATATTTCCTAGGTCACACGTTCCTGTGACTAACCACATATTTTGGAGACCTTGTTTCAATTCATGGACATTCTGATGATTATTTTGACGATTTATATACGGGTTCGTACTATCGTCCAATAAGGAAATATCAATATGTTAGGGCCGGATGTTGTGTTTGGCGTGTTGTTATAGGTTATGTTAAATGTATTTAGAAAGTACACTTCAATTAATTTACTAAAAAAATAATTAACGTTATACAGTTAAATTTTCATTTGAAGGACTTAATCTTACAGCTAGAAAAATTACTATATTTATTTTCACGTATTCATACGTCAAGCTATGTGACGTGTAGCTATAAATTTTGATAGCTATCATCAATACGTATAGAATAACAATAATAATAATAATAAAGTAAAACGTTATCAACGTGAAACACAGTAAAATATGTTTGTATTTTCTAAAAATGTCTTCCTGCCGGAATTATACTGTAGCTAAGGGGTAAGTAGCAGAGATAATGGCTATCAGATATTGAATTAAATATTAATACATCTTTAAATAGTAAACCAGTTTGGTGTTTTATTAAATAAATACCCTGTACGACTATATAGGTCTATTTAGAAATAGTAAACACAATATTTATTTTGATATTTTCCACTATGAAAAAAACCCCACTTAGGCCTACTTTGGTTGATCATTACGATTTAAATGCCCAAGGAAAGAAAGGTAGCTGGCATAACGGAGTAGAATATAATATATTGTGAATGGAATGATGTAATTAAATAAGAGAATCACGACAAAATTTGTATTGGCATACGTAATTTCCTTCTCCTCGTTTTGTTCTCCTACTGCCAGACAGTTCCGGCCAGCAATGCTAAATACTCCTTGGTTTCTGGGGTTTTAGGAAATTATGCCCTACTATCATAGAGCTTTAAAGATAATTGTTAGTTAAAATATACTATGGTAGCATGTATCTATGAGTATTCTAAGATGCTTGAGTGAACTTCGTTTATAAATTTGCTCTTCTAGTATTATTATCATTGGAAGAGCTGAACTTCCCATCAGCTCTGCCCAAAAGCGGGTTTCTTCTTTACTGTTTTTACACTTTCTCCACCGTTAAATCTGGTGCACTTATTATTAACCCCCATGTTTAAATTCCTGTGGTATGTTTAGACTCACGAGTGTGAGCTGCGAATAGCTTGAACGCTCAGTAAGGTCTAGAAAGCCGGTGAACAAACATCGGAAGCGTGCGAAGATATGAATCAAAGGGGCAGATAGACCTTGTATCAAAAGTGCACAAGGAAAAACAACTGCATGACGTGGCAACATGGCAAACATGTGCTGTAATTAACCCCCTTACTCTTTACTTTAATTTTAATAAACTAATAACACTACACGGAACCAAACCCTTACCCTTTACAATAATGGTTAGGTTAGGTTATGTTAGGTTAAGCTGCTAACTGGCTAATTTACGAAACTCACGATTCCTTTAGTTTCTGAAAAATATACATTTGTTGTATTTGTCAAACACTGTCATCACCACGTACAATGAGCGTCGTCCATAGCTCACAACTGTTGAGTGAATGTGTTCGAAATAAGAAATAAATAAATGGTGTTATCATAAATGAGGTTGAGATTACAAATAATGGTTTTCTTTTTATTCGCCTACCTTGTGCGCTTCTGATATACTACAAACATATACTACACAATTATTAAGCCTGTGCGTTTTCAGTTTGTTAGCTTTAAGAAGCGTAGAATGTTATTATTATTATTATTATTATTATTATTATTATTATTATTATTAGCACCGCGTCTTACTACCCGTTCGGGTTATACGCTGGAGGACCTACAGTTTAACGTGGAATCCGAACCATGGTGGAGGCCTGGCATTCCTCACATTCACAAGATGTCTTGTCAGAGGTGAATGTAAGGTTTGGTAATCAGATAAATCTGTGCCGGGACCATAGAATGTTATTAATAGCTATTGTTAATGCTCACTCGCACTAAGGTGTAAGTCTTGTCTTGCCAGATTTACCAATGAAGGAGAGGTCGGGGCTAGTATGCCAGCCAAGCATGTTGAGGTTGATTTTACTAAAGGGTTATCCCAATCACTTTTTATGAAAATGTGAGTATTGTTCCTCTACATTCCATCTTACTAATACTTACCCAACTCGTGTGAATATGTGAATAACTCTGACGGGTAGTAGACTGCAATGACTCTTTAAAAAAAGGACATCTTTATTGCAACGTTTAGTCTCACATGTTTAGAACCGTTCGATTCCCTATTGTAGACATCAAACGATGGCATAGAGGGATTCACCAAAATCATCCAACCTTTTTGTTCATGAATTGTAAGCATAAATCCAAAGAGTTCTATGTCCACTACTAATCTAATTCTCTCATCCTCTGTAATTAGGTTTCAAAAGGGGGAAAAAAACTGCTAATAATTTGCATCCACCTGTGTAAGATAAAAGAGGAGGGGGTAATTCAGCTCATTAGTGACGCTTCTATCAATTATAAAGATTATTTCACCTCGTGTATTCCACACAATGGGCCGTGTGTCGTTTGGCCGCCGCCAATCCGCGTCTGTGGCCAATCGGCAGCTGCTAATAACATGTATTACACTGGAGATGCCTCATTTATAGTTCCCTTGCCAAGGTCATTCCGTCACTCATTAAGGACTCTTACGATGCACTTGCTCACTCACTACACACTCTCTCTAATAATTAAATAATGACTGCATACCTCTTTAGAATTTCACGTTGGTTTTATTTAAATTCTATTTTTTGTGGTATTATTATTGAGACTCTCAGCTCAAGGTCATTAGCAGCTCAATTTAAAGTGACTGTAGGATGAGGGGAGCAAGTTAATTAAATCATATCTGCATTCATATAAAGGATGAGAAAAAAATATATCAGGATAATCCCCTAAAATACTCTCGGCCAGGTTTGAAACTTGGACTTTTGTGTCAGTCTCATACAACTTTGTAAGTACCCATATTAGTAGTCACGTGAAATAAATATCAGGCTCATCCTGTATGGCTAGTGGTGACAATTTAGGTGGGGGGGAGGGTTGAATTCCACTTTAGTGTACTGAGGTATCCCCTGCCCCCCACCCCTCAAGGGCTTTCCAATGTGCCTTCACGCAAATTGATGTTGGTTTTCTCTAAACTATACTTTCCTCGTCCTTATTTCGCTGCTGTGATTAAATGAGGGTAACACAGGTAATCAGACGTGGGATTAAATAAAATAAGTTGGTCGTGTCATTTTCATTGCTTTGGTCTAAAAGTAAGAGTATTTATAAAAATATTGTTGTAGGGATGTACTCATAGCTTGATTTAATTATTCACATGTTATAACATTCTTTGGATTCTTAGAGTCACTCATTAGTTTGTTATTAACTTTCTCTTGACACCTCAGTAAAATAGCAAAAGAATAAAAAAGATTTTGATGAATGTCGACGTTTCATTTCCCCCTGAAAAACCAAAAAGTTGTTTTTGTAATGCCGTTTGTCTGTCTGTACCTCGAGCTAGAGCCGAAACTATTTTACCGATTGGGCTAAGATTTTTTTTTAGAAATTTCCCCCGAAGTATTTTTTGTATTAAGATACCATACCCTAAATTTACGAGTAGTTTACTACGGCGAAAAGAGAAAAAAAAATCGAGTCTCTCAAAATTCGCTATAATGATTTTGATTATATTTTAAATATATACACGGTTTATCATCATAAATAAGATGGCAACTCTAATTTTCTCATGGAAATGACCTTGAGGCTACTTTAAATTAGGGAAATCTTTCAATGTTCATCATTTCTCCACAACTATTTGAGATACGAAACAAGTTACCGTTGTAAAGTTGTAGTACAATTAAATTTAAAAAAATCCTTAATTTGAAATATATTTTTATAAAATGGATAATTTATGAGCTATAAGAAAATATATGTACTTTTTAACTAAGGACTGAAAATTAATTGAATAATTCTTATACCCGCTGGTGGACAAAGATGTTTCTTTTTTCTCAATTTTTCTGCAATATTGTTCCTAAATCTTAATGCCATAGAGTAAGTAACAGTGTGTATTATTTCATTTATTATCTTTGGTGTAGTGTTTATACAACAATGTAAATACCTATTATTCCGTTTCACAAATTTTACGAGTTTTTAGTAAGTGTCTAATTTAAGATAAAATCAAGAGAAAGCCTGTGTGGTGCACCTTACCATTTAGTTAACATTTTAATGAATTGGGCTTGAAAAAGACATACACTTACGAAACATTATTTCATTCAATCAGATACCTTTTGAATAAAATATTATAGTAGCGCCTATGCACAAAATATATATTTCGCAATTTACGAATTAGCGTGTCAAAATATGAAAAAAACCTACAATGTTACATTTGTGAAAAAGAGAATTTGAAAGATAAACCTCCTAAATAAAATGAAGGGGGAAATATGATCTTATCATTATCATTATAAGATGTTCTGTCTTTCGACGAGTCAGTTTCCATGTCCAAATTAAATCATCCAGCACGTCCTATCAGCACCATTCTTTTTTAGGTCCTGAAACTTCATCTGTTTTCCTTGTGTGTAAGGTTATCTGTTAATTGCATTCGTAAACATCTTGGTCCCTTTTCCCCTACACCTTACATTTTATGACACAAATCAATAAACTATTTCTTTATATAATATTGCCCATCCGGTTGGTCTTTATTCGTAACATTCAGAGTGGTTCTCTTTTCATTTACACTTCTTAGAACTTCTTCATTACTAATTTCCACGTGTCATTAAATTTTTTTGTAAAAATAAACTCATTTAATATATATATATACATATATATATATATGTCACATTAATTCATTATATAAATTTAAATTATGCTATTTTCTAAAAGTTGGGATATAATTATCTTGTAAGCTAGTTAACGAATTCAAAGTTTGCCCAAAATTTGCGAAGTCCTCAAAATTAATTTTAATGTAAAAGGTACAAACTATATTCTTGGTATATTTTATGGAATAATAGTAACAATAAATGTCTTTTCCCCCGATAGTTTATTATATTTTATGCAAGTATTTATTGTGTTTGCAATAATAACTGTACAATCAAGTTTTAATAACATTAACATGCATACATATGTACTATATTTGATGTAGGCCCTATATGTTACTACATCTCTCTCTCTCTCTCTCTATATATATATATATATATATATATATATATATATATATATATACTTAGTCCTAGCCCAATTGGTAAGATAGGTTCGGCTCTAGCCCGAACTACAGAAAAACATGCGGCATTGTAAAAGCAACCTTTTCTGTTTCAGGGGCCATGAAACGTTGATATTTAGCAAAATTTCAAGCTTTTTTTTTTTTACGATCCCAGCACTTTCTATCTTCAAGGGTTCAAGAGAAAGTAAATACACATACTTTTTCTCTCTCACACAAACACACTATCTTTCACTATATCTTTCTCACTATTTCTTACACAAACTCTCTTTTTCCCAGTCTATTCCTTTCACACACACACTCTCTCTCTCTCTATCACTATCACTCCCTAACACTCACTATTTCACACTCACTCGCTCACTCTAACACTCACTATTTCCCACTCATTTTCTTACATCCACTCTCTCATACTCACTTTATAACACTAACAATCCCAATCTCACACAATCACAAATTCATAAACTCACACACTCACTCTCACATTTTTTCAATCTCTAACTCTCTTTTTCTCCATATATCTTATTTGATAATATCATTTCCGATAGTTGTGATTACGAGAAAAAAGTTTAACTGATTTTGACCAATGAAAACTCACGCATTTTAATGGTTGGGGGTCCAAAATGCCTATAAAAATAATAGCATAAAACTAAAATCTAATTTTCCTAGCAAAAGTTTCGTATTTTCCTTCTGTGTGGGCAGTGGTTCATGTGTGCAATCATTATTTGCTTACATCACCATGGAAACCATGATTTGTGTATAATTGTATATTGGTAAATAAAGTATTTATATCTGGTTAAAAATAATCAGCTCAGTTCTGACTTGAGTGGTTTGGTGCAAAGAAAAGCTATAGAGCTGGGAGAGGGTTAGTTTTAAAGTTCTTATCGTGACGTCAAGAGTAAAATATTAGTTTTATTCAAATTAAACACCTAAAGCCAAATATTTATATAAAGTTGATAATCTTTGACGAGTAAACTTTTAACTAGAAAGTGGTACGAGGCTTATTATAATTATATATCTTTTCCAAATAAAAGGTTTAGAATATATTTTAGTGCAATAATCTGCAGAAATTGTTGCAATATTCCTCTAATTTTACAATATTGCTATTTTTATTTTATGGATACTGATAACATAATTATATTAAAAGTGACCGCTGCAGTTCACTTATATTGACGTATTGAATATGTGATTTTTTAATTTTTTTTAGCACTATATAATGCCAGGCCTCCACCGTGGTTCGGATTCCACGTTAAACTGTTAGGTCCTTCATTTCATCTCACAATCACCCTACCATTACACATTAGCGTAAGTGCGTATAACCCGAACGGGTAGTAAGACGCGGTGTAATAATAATAATAATAATAATAATTTTTATCACTATTTATGTATTAACTACGCTAGTAGGCTAGGACTGGGTAAGGTGTGATCTAGAGGAAACGTTCCCTTATTTGCGCGAAGAGAGAGAATGGGAGACTAGGGAAAAAACACCCTCAATGCACCCAACTGGAATCGAACAATGATCTCCCCATCATCGGGAGCTTAGTATATATATCGATAGTAGCGTCTTAGACTATGCGGACACCGAATCTAGTATGTAAAAGTTGATTTATTAACTTTTATATAACTCGTTTTGGTGGTCACATGGTCAAAGGCGTCACTCTCGCAATGAAGGGGAGATCGTTATTCGAATCCTGGTTGGGTGTACTGAGGGTGGTTTTTCCCTTTCCATCTTCATTCCTAACTAATCCAAATCAAACAGATTAGCTCAATCGGTAGCGTGTATGCCTTCTAAGCTTGAGTCTTTGGTTAAATTCCTGGTAAGGCAAAAAAAAAATATTTAGTTGGTCAAATGTCAGTGTTCCCTTTTACAGTGATGAATTGACGGAAAGGGGGCTGGGTATTGTGTCTGTTCTAGTTTAAATATGGTTTATGAGTCAAATTATTAAATATAATATGTTGGTTCATAAAGTGAAAATGAAGTACTGTACCTAAAATTTGTTGATCTTATCCAGTCAACAAAACTTCTGACTAATGAGTTAGGTTCTAATATAACGGTAATGTTAGATACAGGAACACGCTCAAAACAGAAAACTCTTTTAAATGCTGCTTTCTTCATTTTTCTCTGGACAACAGCAAAGTTGGTTTCAGTGAAATAGTTCATTTTAATTTTTCTTTTTCAATTTTATTCTTTCAATGTGAAAAATCTACCTCTCTTTCTTCCTAATGCATAATACATAAAACCTCTTTATTATACGATGCTTAATTCCAGGTATGTTACGCAATATTGGCGAGGTGATACGTTCTAAGAAAGCTCACTGTGAGAAATTTAAACTGTACATGTTGGAAAATGGTATTTTCCCTTCACTATTGATATTATTTTATGTACAATTGTCAGGTTTGTTCTATAAAAATGTAAGGATAAGCAGTTACTACTAGCCTTTGAAGTAATAAATACTATAAAGATGTTTTGAAATGATTTCCCTCGGACAACAGAAAAACAACTGCCGTCCCCTGAAGCAAATATTCATCAAACTGGCGCATACCAGTCACGCTCGTTTATTGCTAAATAAAAAGACCTTACTTAGAAATCAATCACCACTGATGTAGGAAACATTGACCTCCATTCAGAATTCCCTTTAATAGTTCAATTTTTTACAGATAGGGCCTTTTAGAATTTTTTTGGTCCAACAATGATTCAATTTATTTTATTTTATTTTTTGATAATATTTGTCAAAAGTGGCATTACCTGATGTATGAATACATGAAAGTATATTATCAAGTAGCTTTTCTAGTTGTCAGATAGGATCTAGTATTTTTTAAAGACGTTAGATAGGCTCTAGTAATTTTGTAAATTTTAAGGGGACCCACCCTTAATAATTTCTGGTCCTTCATTTTAAAATTTAATAATTTTAAAACCTTTATACTGTTGGAGGTGATCCTTATATCCAAATGAAAAAAAAAATCAGCCGTCTAAGAAGTAATTTATTATTTTAATTTGGAAAATATTGAAACCCACAATTCATCAGTAGCCTTTTAGAAATAACTAATATTTACCTTTATTTGGTTACTTGAAGTGATATCCCAATCTCCTCCCCATTAATCTCTGTTTACTGGAATACCATTTTTAGATTTAATATTTTCAGACGTTTATTGTTATTTTGAGTGACCCTATTGCCGAGTTTTGGTTTTATACTATAAAGAGAAGTAGTTCTATCTTTTAGTTTAGAAATGGTAAATATCCACTCCTTTACAAAAACCTATTTATCTAGCTTTCAATTATAAATTTCAAATTTTAGGATTTATTTGGTTAGGTGGATTAGTACTTTTTCTTGCTTGCCAATTAAAATTTTATAACACACTACCCCTGCCTTTATATTTACTGGAGTCCCATTAAATATAGGTGTAAATTTTCAGATTTCTATAGTTATTTGAAGTGGTATCTTTACCTGCCTGCCAAATTAATTATTTCTACCACAGTGAGAAGTAGTTGCTTCTATTAGTTTTGTAAATTTTGAACCATCCAAACCTTCTTTTTCTAATCTCTCTGAGGGGCTATAAATTCTAAAATGCCTTTGTTTACTAGGGGTTTTCTCTTAACGTGTTTCCATAGTTTAATTTTCTACCTCACCTCAATAGTTTCTTATAACTCTAATCCCCCCTCCCCCTTTTCTATTTACTGGAATTCCTTTCTAAAATTTAAAATTTTCAGACTTATATTTATTTGTGGTAGTATATTGCAGGGAAGAGTAACATTAGTTGAGTGTATTACTTTCCCCCGCAATTTCCTCAACTCATACTTGTACATTTCAAATTTTAAGATTTATTTGGTTTCCTGCTTGAGAAATTGAAATTTTACATCATAGCTAAAAAAAAAGTTTATTTTTATACTCCGCCCCTTACCCTATTTTCAAAGTTTATATATAAAGTTAAAATGTTCGTACACTTATGGTTATTTGGTATGGTGCCTTTATTTTCCTTCCAAATCTCAGTTTTCTGACACACTGGGATGTAATTGTTTCTAATAGTTTATTGGATGTTAAGCCCCTACTACCCCCAACCACATTATTCAAACTACCACTTTAAAATGTAAATTATGTGGAATGTTTCCTATAGCTGGCTGATAAATTCCCCCCCTCCCCACTTCCATTCCCTTTTCTTTAACTCGTAGTCTTAGTAATTATTAAAGATTTCAAGTTTTGTTTTGTTATCCGTAGTTGTCTTTATACTTGTCTGCCAAATTTCAATTTTCTATCTCATCTAGAAGCTCCTTATCCTTTTATGGACACACCCACCCAAAGACACTTACTTTATGCTTTATATATATATATATATATATATAATAAGAGAGAAAACCACCAAATACTAAATAATAACCTAGATCCAAACTGATTTTTCACTAAATATTAATCTGTTAGATCAATTTTTAGAAACAATAAATTTGGAGATTTCAATCCTTAGCGTTTGAAACGATTGAATTGCTTTTTATACTCTTAAAATGCTGCTATTACACTTAAAGTGGAGAAACCAAAGCCTGTGTCTGTCTGTTGAATAGTTTTTGAGACTACTCCACTTTAAGATTGGTTGCAACATTGACAAAAACTATTATATATAATAAACGCACCTTCAACCTCTGGTTGCTTGACATCAACTTGCATAGAACATGGATAGCGATATAGAATATATTAGTAAAGATTTGAAAACTTGTACAATAAGTAAGGGTTTCTTTATTTATTCCATATAAAAACAACTTTAACGGATTGTCTTTCTCAAACAGTTTTAAAATTAAGGCTTATTTGCTTAACTGTACAAAATGAGTTCCTTGGAACAGATTTCAAGAGTCTTTAATAACTTTCCCGGAATCTCTACCATTCAATATGAGAAAGAACAACTTAAAAAAAACCACTTAAAATCCACTCGCGGCCTTAAGGCACAGAAAGGTTTGTTAATTTGACTGGATGAATGAGTTCACTCCCGGGAAGGCTCTCAAGGAAAAATAGTATTATCCGTGAGAGTACTTTGAGAGGGTTCGACCCTCTGACTGGTCAATACACCCGGTTTTAAACTCTTCACAATTCCCCATCTTCCTCTTATCCTTTTGGCTTTGTAAATTTTTCTTTACGATCCATTTAATTGGTTGCTCGATTGTAAATCCTTATTCTTTAAAACATTTTTAAAATTATATATTTGAGCTTAGAAATTTTTTGTAGACCTCACGTACAGTATTAGTTCTTTTATTATTATTATTATTATTATTATTATTATTATTATTATTATTATTATTATTATTATTATTAGCACCACATCTTACTACCCGTTCTGGTTATACGCAGTTCTTTTATCATTTTTTTTGTTTAAAATGAAACATATCCTAAGTGGTGGGTGAATTAAGAGGCTTTTTTTTAAGCAATGTGTCCTAATACTCGTTCGAAATGTATGCGTATGTACTAATTAAGCAAATATGCTAAGGAAGAGGAAGGTTTAATTTGAGAGGTGTGTCCAAATTTGCGTGAAGGGAGAGTTGAAAACCATACAGGAAACTTAAAAAGTTGAACTCACATTGTATAAATACTTATTTGTCCACTGAAAATGGTGAGATCGGAATTTAACATTTTTCTCTCCACGTTAAACGTTGTTGTACTAATTATGCTAATTTTTTTAGGGATGAATAAGGAGGGGAAATTTACACATTATTTGCGTGGAGAGAGAGTTGAAAACCACTCTCAGCACACCCAAAAGGTTTTTGAATCTCAATCTCCCCGTCATCAGCAGTCCAGCCTATTGCGAGAGTGACACCTTCAACCGTGCAGCCACCGAAGCGAGTCAATCACTTGTTACATAGTTACATTAATTTAGGTGTTAAATATAATATAACTAACAAAATTTTATGCTGCAAACAACATTAACACACTTCGTTCTGAGCTGATAAGTGTTACCATCATAATATTATAGTTTAATTATTTCAAATTTGTGTGATGTACTGTACAGTGGAAACCGACAACAATTGAACCTATATGTGTATTTTAACTAGACTCGGGACGTGCGAATTATAAATTCCTTGAAATCCTCGTGTCCTACGGTATTAGCGAGTATCGAAATTCCTAAAAATCTCAAAAGAATAAAAAATACAATCATTATGATTACTTGAACTTCAAATAACAATTTTAAACAAATAATGGTCAAATACATATTTATAGCATGTCGAATTTTGTTGCTCCTTTTTTTTAGCACTGCATATTACTACCCGCTTGGGTTATAAGCCTATAAGCTAATCAGTCTAATATGTTAGGAATTATAAAGGTTTAATTTAGAGGAAGTGCACTCGCATTTGTGTGGAGCCAGAGTGGAAAACCATTTAGGAACAAAACACCCTCAGTTCACCTGACCGAGATTGAACCCCGATCTGCCCGTCTTCAATAGTCTAGTCTAAAACGAGGGTAGCGCATTATACCACGCGGCCACCGATGCGCGTTTTTTGTAGTTTGAGGAGTAATAAAACCACAAAATAGTAGCATATTGTAATAATATAATATTAATTTACAATAAAAGTGTCCACCCTGTTGTATGACGTAAAAATAAGGCACGCAAAATATTTGATTCGTGTCTCCTGTCATCACCATAAGTACAAGATAATTGAGTTAAAATGCTTTAATTTTAAAATAGAGTAATTATTTGATGATATACCATACACTTTAAAACACAAGAGCATAAAGATAAAAAAAAATTGAACATGATTAATTTAGAACATCAGCTTAAATAGTCGCCACTGATAAATGTATTATTCATTTCGTAGGACCAGTATTTTTGTGTCGGCCCGGGTTTAGGAGCACCTCGTCCGGTTGGTATTGGTTTATAAACTAAAAATATGAATTTGTGATAGCCAAAATTGAGTCTAGAATAGTAATTAGCGCTAATGATTGCGATTGGAAAAGAAGGGGCGATAGTTTTAATTAAAATGTCCAGAAACAACTCCACCTGATGATCGAAAATATGACCCACACCTGTGGAAGATGTCAGTCTCATGCTGACTGGTTTTTCTGGTATGGAGAGGTTGAGTCACTACTATTAAAATGTTCCACAATGGTTTACAGCCCACACTCCGTGCAAATGTTTGTACAATTTCTTTAAATGTTATCTTATTCATCCCCATTATCTTTCTTCATCTCAAATCAACAACTTGAAGGTTGGTTTGATGAATATTATATCCATCTGGAGCTGGGCATACACTAAACCCTTCAAATGGTTAGTGCTGCCTGCACCATCTGGTTTAAATTCCATGTACTACTGGTAGTTTACCATTGCCTTTCACACTGAATATCTAAAGTCTGTTCAGCGTAGGAATTGTATTCTGAAAGGCCCTTTTCCCTACAATAAATCTATTATATAGTAAGATATTGATAGGAAAAAAGACCTTTCCGAGAGTAATTCCTACCGTGAATGAAGTACATGAGCGGGCGCACCAAAGCCTACCAGTTTGTCTGGGAAGGTATTTCAAATACTTCCCAGGTTTCTCTTACATTCTACAACTGACATGGGACCACCGGCTCTACCTCATATCCGAAGAAAGTTGTGCCACGGATGTTTATCGTTAAAGGAAAATCTATTGACCTTGGTTGGGTTTCAACCCACGATTATCGGGTCCTGAGGCGACACTTTACCCCAAGACCACCTTGGTCAATCGAATATTTATTTAGGGAGGTTAGTATCATAATTGGAGCTTAGAGCTACATAAACATGGAGGCTATTAGCAGCATTTATAAGTAAATGACACATCTTAAAGGGTCAAATTATGAATTTCAGAATTAGTAATTCTGTCACGTACGTGACGTGTTACGTCTGTACGTGAAACCTCTATACATGAATTAAAATTCATGTGTGGGTGTAGTTTTTTGAAATTTATGCAACAACACCATCAAATTATAATCTGAAAAATCGGGTACATTTCAACGTGATTACCCAATTAATCATACCTGAGGAAAAATTGTTATATAACTGGTTTGACGAAGGGCGTGGTTATTTCGGCAGTAAATATTGGGAAGGAGATTAATTACAAAAACATCTGTATACATAGGAGTCCTTATTTTAATAAATTTACAAAAAACAAACAAATTATATGTCCGAAAAATAAATGATACGGTACCCCACACATACATTCTATTTCCTTTATTTAAAAACAGAAACATCTTAAAACTCTTAATATTTGGGAAACGAAATAATAATATTCTGAAAATTGAAAAATGACACCTGGATACGGGAATCAAACCCGGAACCTTTGGCTTAGTACGCCAATGCTATGACCACCGTCCCGTGCCCAGGGTCATTCTTCACTCATATTTTAAGGCAGAGTGTCTATGATGGCCTTAGGGAAATCGTCGGCTACAAATGAGTGATTTACAATATCACGATCTATCAGATAAACCGGATATGATATATTTGTGGAGTGATCCCTCACTAAATGCATACATAATAGTTTCGGATATTTGATTCTTAACGAAATAATAATAATACTTAGCACTGCGTCTTACTCCCGTTCGGGTTATTTGCTTAAATACTAATTATGCTAATGGGTTAGGAATTGGGAAGGTTGAATACAGAGGAAGTGAACGTGCATCATCGTGGAGGTAGAGTGGAAAACCTTTTAGGAAAAACAACCCCCAGATCACCCAAGCGATATTCTAACCTTGACCTTCCCGATCTTGGCCATCTACCTCAACGCGAAACTAGCGCGATAGCTAACTACGCCTCCAAGGTGGGTAAAACGAAATACTATACATTGCTGAAGAAAGGTCATAGAAATATAAAGCATAACATTTCACCAAAGAGCATGGATGAAATAATATACACTCTTAAAGTAACATTGAGAAAATAGTACAGCTATGTCCACCATGGAATATTACTATCAATTCACCATTTCTAAGATCTCAATTAAAAATAGATTTGCTTATATCTAGAAAATTATTGGTTTAAAAAAGTATTCAAACTTTTGTAATAGTAGGCCTATTACAACTTTACAATCATTAGTTAGTTACTATCTCAAAGAGATGCTAAAATATGATCCGAAATTGTAAATTTTCGCTTTAGAAAGGAATACTTCAAGTTATTTTCATAGTTAAATGAGAGTTTCCATTTAGATTGTAATGTTAAACAGTGCCAAGATACGAAATTTAAGTAAAATAATTATAGCGGACTGATGGTAAATCGATTTTATTATTTTTTCCCCCTCAATAAATTAGAGTGGAACTTGGATAGTTCGAACTAGAAGGGACCAGGAAAAATTCGAATTATCCAAAAAGTCGAATTAAATAAGTTTCTCAAAAGGAATTACTTTTTCCACTTCCTTTATAACCGCTACTTTTTCGGCCAAAGTTAATGATTTATAGGACTGTGGCTTGGACAGTGTCACACAATACATACACACTACTGTACAGTATGTACTAAACAAAACTAAAACTTAACAAAAATTAAATAACAAAACAAAATAAAGTCTCACGTCACAAGAATATCGCTACAACCAAATAATTAAGAACCGTGCACTTAACCGCTAGAGAATTTCGACCTTGACTAACGGAATGCAGAACTGTACGTGTAAGCAAAGACGCATGGGTGAGTCGGGGAGGGGAAGGGGCTTGAAGAAGAGTACTGACCGAATTCCAACGTCACCTCCCCTGTTTAAAAAAAAAGAACAACACGGTGCCGCAACTAGAAGTAGGAAGATAATACGGCACAGTACATTACAACTTACGAAAAGTTCAAATTAACCAAAACAAAATTCGAACTATTCACAATCTTTCAACATTGTTTTAAAACAAATTCACGGGACTGGGCGAAAGATTCTAATTAAAGAAAATTTCAAATTACGTAAGTTCGGATTAGTCAGGTCCCACTGTACCATTAATTTTAGATCTAGATATGTAATTTTAAAATCCTCTCGGGGGAACCTTTTAAAATCCCTAGATACCCATTTCTGTCCAATCGGTAAAATAGTTTCGGCTCTAGACCGATATACAGACAAACGGCACCGGGAAAACCACTTATCCTACTTCAGGGGGTCATAAAACGTTAATTCATTTAATCAAAATCTTGAGTTAAATTTGGTTGACAATCTCAATACTTCTCTCTACGATGGGTCAAGAGAAAGTAAAAATTAGTGTAAGGTCTTAAAATTGAATTAGTTCATTATATGCTTTAATATTTGAGAAAAACTATTTTATTTTAAAGGAGGAAATTTAAATCTATTTCAACAATAAAATCAAGCTTAGTAAAATATATTATATATACACATTAAGTTTCTCAAACCTTTTTATTAATAATAATAGTAATAATAAAAGCACTTTCAATTTTAAAGGAAAAATCTACTTTCTAGCGACCCTTAGGGTAGAGATAGTATTGTGATCATCTGAAAATACATACAACTGTAGCTTTGATACTACTAAGTAAACAGTAGATTTTTTGAAAGCTTACATTTTAGCATATTTAATGTCAATGAACTTATAGTGTTGAAACGCTATCAACAACTAAATTATTTTGTAAAATAGATAACTTGATCATACAAATCAAACCCTATCTTTGAAAATATTATACTGGAAAATATGGCTGAAGAAGAAATGACGATTGTGATATGTAAATACAAATATTTTTACATTTTATTGTTCTATTAGAGTCAAAATTCCTGTACGACAGCCAATTGTACTTTACCTAAAACAGAACCTATACAAAGACACCATTTTACCATCTTCTGATAATATTGTCCGCTAGATAAGTATCATAGGCTTATTTACAGGACTAACAAAAATATATAAAACATTTAATCTACGAACTAACTAAAATAGGGCTAGGGGAAAACCACCCATGGCTGATTCTATTTTCTCATATAAAGAGAAAGTATTGTAATCGTGAAAACTTTTGACCTGCAGATTATAATGAATTTTTACGTTTTATGTGTTTTTTTTAATTAAACAAAAAAGTTTTTCTTTTATTATTCCATTTATCTTCATGTCTGTCCATCTGTCTACTTGTCTGTCCCTGACCAGAGATTGTATGTGTGTTGATGGATTTTAATCAAACTTTATATTTAGATGTTAAGGCTATATCTCAGGATATTTTATTTTATTTTAACTCTAGATGACATCAATGATAAAGATAATTCTGGGATCTGAAGGAGAAGGCTGAGGACAGGATGCATTGACAGTCTAATTTCACTGGCAAAAGGATTGTACCTGTCGTAAGACAGAACACCTCATAAAATAATAATAATAATAGCCCCTCAAATTAAGATTAGTTTACTGTATTGTAGTTTAATACACCTTGAAAATTCGAAATATTTTTGAAGTTACTCAAACGATTATGTATATAAGCTCCTGAAATAACTTAACTATATACGCTTCCAAAATTACATACATGAAATACATATATGGGCTCCCTAAATTAGTTTTTTAAACACATATTAACACGCTTGAATGAACTACATACGTAATATAGTGGTTTATTTAGCAGAAATACCAAACATAGTGCATTATTATTAAAGCATTCCAGGCATATATGTTTAGTTGAGTTGAGTCAGAGTCTATTTTACACCCCCTTCAGATAGTAACTAAATCACAATAAAAGTAATTAAAATAACATTTTTAAATGAATTAATCAAATAGCGGCGAATTAAATGTCCATGCAACTGTGGTCTAATAATTCGACGCGGGCTATGCAAATGAACGAACAGTCGCCGAACAAAAGCAATTACTGTCGTCAGCGAACTGACAAGTAGGCCTAATCTAATTGTTTCGTGTCGGTGACCGCACATTGTCGATCATGAAGACGTTAAATATTTTCTGATCAGTTGCCCGCAGCTGGGAATGTCAGTGCGGGCGGGCTATCCACCCAGGCGAGGAATTTGTTTAGCTGTCATTTCCAGTGAAACGACTGAAAACATGATGCACAGTTTCTGTATTTTAAAAAAGTATTGCTTTGCTTGGTAAACGGAGTCAACCGTAAATAACAGGGTGCAGCAACTGTTATTGAGTGTACTGTACATTAGCCCTATTATATAAATAAAAAGTATTACCACTAACCAAATAATTATGCTCTATTTTATTAGACTATCTTTTCATGAGTAGAGTAGGATTTTGGTAGTATCAAATACTTTTAGAATTATTTTTTTTCTAAGTCAACATTCATAATATTTGAACAATGAAACGCCACATCGGAGTACCCGTTCGGGTTTAGGCATGAGTATATGACACGCGCACTATGCGCACTATTAAAATTGCGTACACCCAAGAAATAGCGACTATTGCGCTCAGTTGTTTGTTTTTATACCCGAGTTGGTCGTAATTTCTACAGAAAAGGGGAAACCATTGATGTTCCAAACCAGCACTAAATAAAGAGTTCAGCTCAAGAAAACCAAAAAGAACCAAAACTCACTGAATAAACAATATCAGATGATGAAATTTAACCTATCATAACCTAACTTAACCTTAAACAATACAAAATTCTGTAAGACTGTTGAGCTAGGCGCATTGGATACCATTTGTCAGTGGTGTAAAACGAAGAAGTGGAAGGATGAAACCCCCGGCATGTGCTGCAGCAGCGGCAAGGTGCAGCTCCCTACCTTCGTGAAACTACCCGACCCCCTCCACAGTCTGTTAACTAGGCAACACCCTCAATCTAAACACTTTATGAATATCATTAGAAAATATAATAGTTGCTTCCAAATGACTCCTTTCGGGGCATACAGAAACCCCCATATGTAACATTTCAAAAAACAGCAATATAGTCCTGGTGCTCTGAGATCGTAAAATTATCGTATGGGATGAATGTACTATGTCAAATAAAGGGAGGGGGGTAGTTGCAGTTGCAGTTGTGACAAGTTGATGGGTGGTGTTACTCTCTTTCTGGTGGGGGGAATTAGGCAGACCCTGCCAGTAGTACCCTGGGGGATACAAGCCGAGAAATCAAGGCCTGGATTAAATCATCATACCTATGGCCGAAAATTTAAAAACTGTCATTAAAGAAAATGATCTGAAAAGGTATAGCATGGCTAAGGAGTTTGCATGAAATCTACCAGAATTGGGAGATGGTAAGGTGAAGGAGAAAAATGGAAAGATAAACCTTCCTTCTAGCATGTGTAGATTAGTTAAGGATATGAACAATATGACTACAATAATTTATCCCGACCTAAATAATATAAGATGGAAATGTATGTCATGGTTAAGGGAAATGGAAATTATAGCTCCTAGAAACGATAAGGCAAGTTAGACCAGATCCTCCTTTTCAGCATGTTTGTATTGGAGAAGATGACTTATTAGTCATGAGTGGACTCAGTAGTGGAGATGAAGGATGCTGACCACTACCCGGTAGAGGTTTTTCAACACTCTCCTCTTGAAGGTTTGATTACCCATCATGTTGTTGCGCAATTTGAAGCTCCCAAAGCTGTGCAATGAAAGCAGACATCAAGTGAAGGACCTCCATTGCAACGTCACATAATGTCTATCAGTATTGTAACGGGCTAATCTGGCTTAGCCCCGTTCAAATGTAAAACACGAATATTTTTTGTGTTACAAACAAGTCGTCAAGAGTTAACAAATGAGATAATAGTGTTGAATGCTACGCCCGTAACATTTGTGTGTTCGTTTACATACCTACTTCACCAACTCTTCCGTCGAGTCTGATGCCCCGCTGAAAACAACAACATCGAGGGAACTGGCTGGGCGTGACCTCAGGCAAGAGCTCCGCGCCGGACAACGAACTACAATCAACTGAAAGCGCCGTGAACGATGTTGGCCGACGCGAGTCAATGTTCCAGAATAAAAAGGATCTTTTCCCCTTCTCTTCACCCCATCACGTGGGGTTCTCATAGTATATA
>CABFVX010005096.1:17251-34513 GCA_902151425.1 Timema shepardi | reverse complement strand
GTTCTTATTGAGATTACGTGCTAAATATTTATCATGTATCATGTTGTTTCATTAAATTGCAATACTTCTATTTACATCCTTTTTCTTATTACTTCTCTATATGTATGTATGTGCACCCCTGGGGCTACTATGGTTGATCTTGGTGAAACCACAAACAACCAATAATGAAACCCCAAAAGTAATAGGACTTGGTGCAGTATCACACTATTTTTTATATATATATATATATATATATATATATATATATATATATATATATATATTGAAAAATCCCTGACTCAATAAGCTATCACAAATACGAAACCCACGTGAAGTACGGGCAATTGGCTAGTAAAAGACAAATCCCCAGTATAGGCATCTCAATTTAGATGCGTTATGACCAGCATTCAAATAAAAATATTCATCCGAGGAGAAAATTGGGATGTGCTCGAACCAACAAATAAATATTGAACTATTATTTTTAGCCAAAGAGATATGTTTTATTTAGAGATTAGCAGCCATGCAGCAAATAACCATTTCCATGGAGACTAAACAAAGATTAAAAACACTGAAACTTCTCCGTGAAGATTGAGTTTTTGTGGGAAACTACTATTTGCCCCGACATCCTGGACTCACAAACGATAAAATGAGTGGTCGTTTGTCAAAATCCGTTCAGTCATTTCCTCGTAATTTCTATTACCGGAAACGGGTTTATCAAATTAAATATAAGATACTGTGCATACAGATATTATTTTGTACATTTTAATAATCATCCAGGCTATCTGAATATTTAAAATAATTAAGTAGGGATGAATAAAGTGTCATTTTAATTAAACCTATAGACAATTACGGTAAATTAGAGTAGAAAGCCGTCTCAGTGCGCAAGGTTAAGATTAGAAGCGCTGACCATCACCGGCAGAGTAGACAAGACGAGACTAATGCCTTTATCTATGGGCCCACCTGTGTAGGCTACTTATGTTAATTGTATGAGAATGCAAATGTATTTCTTTTTTCTAAAATTTGAAGGGTGTATTTGTCTTAGAGCATAAAATTTGGGTCACTAAGAATATTTTAATTTTTTGTGGTTGAGAGAACTTTATTATTTTGATAGATATGCTAACGTGTGCTATCCAGCTGGTTCGAGCTGTCAATTAAATCCTTCAAACCCGCTTCAGTTGATACATGGTTTAAGACGCTACCACCACAGCGGAGTAGACTGCCGAGGAAGGGGAGGTCAAGGTTTAAATCTCAGTCGGGTGTAATGAGGGTATTTTTCCAAAATGGGTTTCCACTCTCCCTCCACACAGATGTGCGTACACTTCCTCTAAATATAGCCTTGCTAATCCCTAAAAACCATTTGCGTAACTAGTACATACACGTATAACCCAACCATTAGTAAGACCTGGCCCTAACAAAAATATTTCAAAATACATTTCTAACATTATTATTGGTATCGTTATTATTAGTAATATTATTATTATTTGAGGGACTCTTAGCAACTAAAGACTTTAATATTAAGTTCAACATTAAAATACCCGCTTCAGTGGCCGATTGGTCTACAGCGTCACACTCGTGTTAGACCGGCCTGCTGATGACGGCAAGATCGGAGTTGGAATTCCGGTCAGGTCTACTGAAGATGGTTTTCCCTCAATTGTTTCCCACTCTACATTCAGGTAAATGCTGGTATAGTGGGATTATGGTAGTAAGAACACTATCTGACAGTTACAAGAGTTAATATAATAGTTTTAATGTATTTACAAGTCAAAACTTATGACTTACAACCATCACTCTTGATAGATCCTATCAATACTTAGACAATAATAATTATATAGAATATTATTATTATTATTATTATTATTATTATTATTTAGCACCGCGTCTTACTACCCGTTCGGGTTATACGCACTTACGCTAATGTGTAATGGTAGGATGATAGTGAAATGAAATGGAGGACCTACAGCTTAACGTGGAGTCCGAACCACGGTGGAGGCCTGGCATTCCACACATTTACAAGTTGTGATTAATACACGTCTTGACAGAGGTGAAGGAAGGGTTTGACAAACAGATAAATCTGTGCCGGGACCGAGGATTGAGCCCCGGACCCCCAGCATAGAAGTCTGACACATTACTACTATACCACCAGGTCACCTTAATATGTTATTAATGTTGACGACAGAAAAAAGTCCGTATTTTCTAAACTCTTCTTACTACCAAAGTCAGGGTTTAGATTACCTCCAAAATGGTTCCTTCCTCATCCCCACCTCCTTAGAGTAATTAGCATATATCCACCTAGCCTGAACAGGTAGCAAAACGAGGTGATAAAAAAAAGGATTAAACATTTTAGTTGTTTTTTTTACTTTTTCATTTAAAGAAAAAGTATAGTAATCGTTTTATAAATTTTAACATTGAGTTTATAATGAATATTTAGGTTTTATGTACTACCGAACCCAAAAAAAAAGTGTTTTTAACAATTTTTACTGTCCTCATGTGACTACTGACCTGAAACAAGTTAATGGATACTATTCAAACTTGATTTTTATACATTATATCTCAAGATTTTCTTATTTTATTTTACCTGGCTCGGTGGCGTAGTTAGCTAACGCACTGGTTTCGTTTTGAGCTAGACTGCCGAGTATGGGTAGATCGAGGTTTCAATATAGGTCGGCTGAACTGGGGGTGGCTTTTACTAAAATTATTTTACACTCTCCCTCCACGCAAATGCAGGTTCACTTTCTCTAAATTCAGCTTTTCCATTTCCTAACCCATTAACGTAATTTGTACTTAAGCGTATAGACCGCACAGGCAGTAAGACGCCGTGCTAAATAAAAAATATATTTTTACCTCAATCCTTAAATTAATTATCAGTTTACTGGTGGGTGATTTTTGTGAATCTCAAATATTTAAAAAATGAATTAAACGATTTGGTTAAAAAAACTGTTACCAATTAAGCTGTTTGATATGTATACAAAACATATACAGTACATTCAAAATTTAAAATTTTTGTTTTTCCTAAAAAAAATTATTTCATAGTAGTTTTTAATATTGGAGTTTTTTAAATAGCTTCAATGATTTTGTTCAATATGGATATCAAATGTTTTCTTTACTTGACTATCTTAAGGTATGTTTATTTTTCTATATTAAATTAATTTAAAGTAGGCCTATTCTAATCAAGACAAGTTTTCGAAAGTGTCTTTGAAGACTTAGTTCTAATTAGGTAACTGGGAGATGTTTTTATTTTTACAAATTAAAATAATTTGAGGGTAGTATTGAAAAAAAACTTTTGCAAATGTAATATTTGTTAAAAAAAATTGAAGAATTTTGTTTAAAATGAATAAACTATCATTTGTTTTGTTGAGATTAACAGGATGATTTGTTTGTTTTTTTGAGGAAAACCTAACTCAAGGACAGTTTCCTGAAGTTCTATTTTTGAAAATTTTGTTTCAAACTATTTAAAGATTACATGCAAAAGTTTGTTCGATGGTATCGTACAATTTATTTAATATTGATTTTATATGAATAGTTCGTGTGTTTATTGGGGTCGATTACCAAACGTCACTGTATTGACATTGTGTCTCAAATTACTAATTTTTGTCTAGTTCTAGTTAAATTAATATACTAATTCAGTGTAGTCCAACAGGCATCCCGCGGGCCACATGCTCACTGAAAAGGTGGCCCTCGCAGTACCCCGGAGGAAAAATAAGAGTTAAACCCTCGATTAAATAGCTAATGGTTCAAATAAAAATATTTATATAGAAAGGCCATGACTGCATTTTACTATGCATTTATTTGATTAATAAAAATATGTATAAATAGATGTGCATAGTACTAAGTTGTTACGTGAAAGTGTGTAAGCATGCATGCATGCATAATATTTCATGATAAAATTTGGAGCATTAATACATTTTATGGCAGTAAAATTCCAAAGATTCTAGCAACCAAAGATTATATATAAATTATTGAAAGTAATGGTTTATTAAGTTCTGTTTGTAGGCCTGTATTAAGTCTATTACTTTAATACATCTCCAGCCCGTGGAGCAATCTGATAGGCAGAGTTGGTCCTCAGTATGAAAATAGTTGGGCAATCCTGGCCCAAGTAATAATTATTATGTATTTAATTGTCTTTTTATGAATCTATCAGTGACGGCCTGTTACAGATATTGAGGCGCTTGGTCAGTAAAAAAAAAGAAAATTAATCCAATGTAGTGTCCGAATGATCTCAGGCTGAATACGGGGAGATCTGTGTTCGAACCCCAATCGGGTCTATCGAGGGTGGTTTTCCCAAATAGTTTCCCACTCTCTATCAACGCAGATGCGGTTATATTACCTTTAAATTACTTCCTTCCTCATCCTTGCACTATTGGAGTGATTAGCATATATGCGTTTAACCTCAACAGGTAATAAGACTTGTTGATTAAAAAATTTGAAATTATAATTATTAATTGTTATTATCATTGCTTGCTACGATAAATTATTACTAAATTTTTATAAGGTCTATGACAGAATTTAAAACCTCTTATAATAAAAATTTATCTTCCTTATCCAATTAGTGTAGTCAAATGACAGGATGTATATAGTCCCAATTTCATATAAATAACCATATCTGATAGCTAGAAAAGTTACTAGCTCTGCTTTCATGTATTCACACATCAATTCAAGCAATCTTAAACTTCACTTTATATAATATATAAAATCATATAAAACAACACTAATAATATGTTAAAATGTTATCAAGTTGCATGTAATTTTTTATTTTTATGTGTATAAATATTTGTCTATGATAACTGGACTTCTGTCCGACGTGGTGTAAAAGAAAACAAAAGTATACTTCATTCACGGGAGGAGTTTACCTCTGAAAGGTCTTTTTTCTTACCAATATCCTACTATATAATAGATTTCTGGTAGGGAAAAAAGTCCTTTCCCAGGTAAACTCCTACCGTGAACGAACTTTATTGGAATATTATATGACGTCACGCACTTGGTTCTGTGGCACGGAATGTAAAAAAAAAACCATTATCGATAGACAGACATGAGCGTAAGACAGAGTTAGAGAGTATCTCGTGCAACTCTGTCAACCACACAATTTTTTTTTTACTATTCTTCTAACTTCTAATAGCGACCGTTTAGCAGCGAAGGTATAGTAATAATAATTATGGTAGCTGGTCAAACTCCCCCGTTTTTGAGACTGTCGCGACCAAGGTCCAACCACTATTACCCGACACTGCTCCCTTTTTGTCGTCGCTCAGATCCGCCTTCTTCACGGAGAACACAGTTTATGTAAATTCATTTAATGGTTTATAATCACCCGCTCCTATTTTGTGGAAAAACATAGCATATCCAGTTGATTAATGGGCTGAGAGATACAAAAATAAGAAGCTGATTCGTGTAGGATGTTTGGAATTTTATAATAGTTTCTCTGGTTTCATTAAATTCGTTATTTTTTTATTTTTTTATCGTTTAATTTTAATTTGTTTTAAGCATAAATACAAGACAAAGTTTATAAATGAATGCTAATAATAAAAACGAATAAAAATGTTAAAAGTAACATATGTGTAGGAATATATATATATATAAGAAATAGCTATAACCATTTGCTAGCAATTTCATAGTGTTTGCAACTATGTTACTGTATATATTACATTATATACAATCTATATTAGATATAATAATATAGAATAGATAGAAGAACTAAGTAAGTAACAAAACTATCTATATAAAATTGCATGACCATAGACAGGAGTATAGAATGTAGACTCTTATCTATGGTCATGCATCAAAATCATGTAAGTAATAAGATTATATATATATATTTAATGATAAAATTATAAAAAAATAACAATATAATTAATTATGTAACAGTATCAGTAAGTTTTAAGGGTTACATATTTATATTTTTTTAAAGTTTTATTTGTTTGGGGGTGAAAATTTGACTCTTCGAATATCTTACCTTACCTCTACATTAACGTACACCATAAAATTTATATTTTATAAACACTATGTCGTCTTAAGAGAGTTTAATTTTTTAATATTTGGTAAATATGTAATTTCATTACTATTATTATTTTTTCGGTACTATAATTTATTAATCTTCACTAATTTTTCATGTTAAACCACATTGGCTAACGCATTGTATTTTAACCATGATTTCATTTGTTGTGTTTCTTATTTCCATCAGACCTGAGGATGATGCCGTCGTAGCATCGAAACATGTTATATAAATAACGTTGCAGCAGTAACCAAGGAACAGGGAAATAAGGAAGAAATTCTATTTTTATAATTTTTCAAATTTAACAACTTGTTCTGTCAATTCTCTAAATAATACAGAAATACGAAATATTCATGATCACATCATCCTTTGTTTAAAAACATAGTTTTAAGTATACTTTAACTCAAATGTCAAAAAATTTAATATGTACTAAATTTTTAGATGTTTTTTATAATTTCAAGACATTTATAATTATAAAATATCATAACTTGTAATTAATATTACCAATTTATTTCAAATATCAATCAAATATTGTGCATTTATAATATATTATATTGCACATTTATGTCTTTCGTGTTAATTTAAAACAGCTTGCACAACCTAATTTCACTAAAAATTGGATTATATCTATACATACCCTAATAATTTCTTGGAAGCTTCAGGTTGAGAACTTGTCCTTGGGATAAACATGCTAGGATAAATTGTCAGTAAGCTTACATACTAGGATAAATGGTCAGAAAGTTTATATACTAGGAAACATGTTTAATAAGTTTACATACTAGGAGAAATGGTCAGTAAATTTATATACTAGGAAACATGTTTAATTAGTTTACATACTAGGAGAAATAGTCAGTAAGTTTATATACTAGGAAACATGTTCAATAAGTTTACATACTAGGAGAAATAGTCAGTAAGTTTATATACTAGGAAACATGTTTAATAAGTTTACATACTAGGAGAAATGGTCAGTAAATTTATATAATAGGAAACATAGTTAATTAGTTTACATACTAGGAGAAATAGTCAGTAAGTTTATATACTAGGAAACATGTTAAATAAGTTTACATACTAGGAGAAATAGTCAGTAAGTTTATATACTAGGAAACATGTTTAATAAGTTTACATACTAGGATAAATGGTCAGTAAGTTTATATACTAGGAAACATGTTTAATAAGTTTACATACTAGGAGAAATGGTCAGTAAGTTTATATACTAGGAAACATGTTTAATAAGTTTACATACTAGGAGAAATAGTCAATAAGTTTATATACTAGGAAACATGTTTAATAAGTTTACATACTAAGAGAAATAGTCAGTAAGTTTATATACTAGGAAACATGTTTAATAAGTTTACATACTAGGAGAAATAGTCAATAAGTTTATATAATAGGAAACATAGTTAATTAGTTTACATACTAGAAGAAACGTCAATAATTTTATTTACTAGGAGAAATGATCAGTAAGATTTACATGCTAGGAAAAATATTAAGAATGTTTAGAATGGCTGAATATAAGGTTATATGTTTAACATGCAATATTTTAGGAGAAATAGTATGTTTCACAAGCTAGTATATAGCATGGTAGGTAAATAGTAGGTAGGCTTTGAATGATAAGTAAAGTAGTTATTTTATTTGAAATAGGCGATATAGGGAGTATATTTTATATGCCAGGTAAAATATTAAGCGCGTTTAAAATTCAATAGGAAAGATTCTATTAGTTTGAGATTATAATTTTTTTGACGATGAATTATTACTGATTTTCTTTCCATTCCTTCCAATATGAAATAAATATAGTAATATATTTGGCCTAACACACTTAACTTTCAGTTGGCCTAGCTTTTGACAGACTTTTTTACAAATTGTTCTATCTGAGTTAATATTTTACGGAACTCTTAAGAAGAAAGAGAAAATTTAGATTAAAATAGCCAAAGATATTCTGTATTAACCTTATCTAAAAAGGGGGCCATACATAATAAATACAGACCAACTTTTCTACCACTTAAAAGTTTAACTCTCCTAGGAACTAAATTTTTGTCGTCATCAGAGCTCGAATTTTGATGTAATGTCATCTTTTATTTTGTTACATCACAGACCATTCTCATGTGTAAGTCATCAACTCTGTTCATTATCAACTGGTTGTATCAATTTCATTTTTTGTCATTTTGGATTTGCAGGTAATATTTTCTTACTTTGACTGATTTTAAGGCAATTGTTACGTATAAATGTTGAACAATCTTTATATATATTGTAAATTAATAAATACATAAACATAATATTTGGACCGCCNTAAAGGATGGTCTTATGACTCCTGGATAAATATTAATCTGGTAGATAAATATTTTTAATGAGGCTTCACCAATCAGAATCTATTTTAGGTTACAATCTTGGTTTATGTGTTTAGTAAACACAGGCCCGGGCTCTAACTATGTAATGTTAGACCATTTAATTCCCACTTTTATATAAACTGATAAGCTATTTGTAGAGTTATATTTATATAAGAACAAATTATCAATATGTGAGTATTGTAAACGTTGTACCCAACTATTGATCACATTTTGGCAGAAACCGAAATTAGTACTTGCAAGACAACTTTGATTCTACGCCCATGTGACCATAGATAAAAGTATAGCACGTGACGCCATCTGTTTACTCGCACTCGTTTAGCCACCATTAGGGCGGTTTCACATGGACCACAATCGCATGTAGTATCTGGCTACCACGCACCACAGAGCAATGCGACAATCGCATGTACACTTTCACACGACAGGCCAATACGGTCTTTGCATACGACCGTAGCATCTAGCCTTTGGAGGAGTGCACCGTTTGCTGAGAAGTGTGTGTAATTTGTATACGTGATTGTGGAAGAGGAGTTTTTTATTTTTTATAATGCTACGTCGTGCAATCCAACGCCGTAGAAAAGTTCCCATTTTTAAGTTCTCGCCTTCTCAAAAGTCAGTTTTATTTGTTACATTCTGAACTGCAAAGTGACCTGGAAAAATTCTTCTCGTACTACAGACAGTCAGAGATCTTTCACTGAATTGTTGAACATAATAATGGGCAATATAACAGCACGTTCAACCAATATGAGGCCACCTATAATCAATAAATTTTCTAAGAGGTTGGCACAACGAACAACACAACTATGTCATTGAATGCCAGGTCAGAAAACCCACGAAACACGCTCGCAATGTGTGCGACTGTGGTACTGTAGGTGACCTGGCGGTCTAGGGGTAAGGTGTCAGACTCCTGTTCTGGCGGCCGGGGTTCAATCCTCGGTCCCGGCAAAGATTTATCTGATTACCAAACCCTTCCTTCACCTCTGATAAGACATCTTGTGAATGTGGGGAATGCCAGGCCTCCACCGTGGTTCGGATTCCACGTTAAACTGTAGGTCCTCCATTTCATCCCACAATCACCCTACCATTACACATTAGCGTAAGTGCGTATAACCCGAACGGGTAGTAAGACGCGGTGATAATAATAATAATAATAATAATAATAATAATAATGGTACTGAAGCTGGGCGAAGTGCCAGTGTTCGGGCCAGTGGTACCACACACGCAAAGCGAGGAATCGCAACCACATCATGCGACACCGTCTGCAAGTACCTGCTCTACAGCCATGCCAATCAATGTTTTGGATAAGAGCTGCGTTAGTGGTACCACTGGCGTGCGATTGGGGGTCCCACGTACCCCATGCGGTTGTGGTCCGTGTGAACCCGCTCTTATTTAACAAATGTTGAGCGTTCTCAACCCTCGCTAGGTTGTAGTGCGATCAGCAGGGCTTATACGCATACGAGCACCAGTAAAAACAGTACCAGCCTTGCGTGTTCTGAATAAAAATATATTTATCCTACAGATAGCTATCTGGCAGATAAATTCAGTTCATAAGATGCGTAAAACATTAAATTGGCTGATAACTATTATCTGGTAGATAACTTTAACCTTCCAATAGCAATATTTATCCGGTAGGGATAATAGAGGTTTCAAATGAACTTTGTACACTACTTACTTGCTACATTCTTAGTGAAGCAGCGAAATTAAAATGGAACTATATATATATATATATATATATATATATATATATAGTAGGAGATAGTTATTTCTTCTGGAACACATATTTTGTAAATCATTATTAATGTTTAGTAAAATACAAGAGTTTATTTGCTAGAGGTCTCTCATTGTAAAACACATATTTTTTAGTTTCAATTTGTAAGGGGTTTGTCCTATATAATCATGTGCCTTCTTTCCAAAGTCTCGTTTACATATTTGAGTTATTATTTTAATAAGTTTTAGGTAATTTGTTACCATTTTAAATTTCGTCAAATTGTTGAGCTTTAGATAATTTATAGGTTATCATATTATTTCAGACTAGTCCTCGTTTCAAGTTTCATCCGGAGCTAAAAACCACGAAGAATTGTGTGACTTAACACTGTTTGCTCCTAAAGCATGATGGTCCACGCTAGCTTGTACCCGCGAGGCCTTTAAGGTAGTCGGAGAGTCAGAACGCCTGCGGGCAGCGATTGGGAAGCTGTGGTGGGGGAAGGGGGGTTGAATGAGGTATTTGAAGACATGGCGTGAGTCTGGCAGCGTCCCGGGCACACGATATGGGCGTCAAACACAATAGCTTCTACCTGTTGGTCTTATTTGGTTTTATTTTAATACTGGAAAGAAGAATTTATTTTCATTTTAAGTGAAGGATATTACTCTTTATTTTTTCCCTAGCGTTTTTAACACAATAGCTATTATTGACTTAAGCTAGGCAACAGGGAATAGAAGTGTAGTTTAGAGCGTTAGAGGAAACGCTCTACACTATAGGAATATTAAAAAAAAACAGCTCTAAATTTGAAGTCACATGATGTCTTATACCACAAGATCATAATTACATACATATGACTACATGAATGACCAAGTGTGTGCGCTAGGAGGAGATTTCTGATTAAGTGTGTGATGATATTACGTATTTTGATCTCATTGTTATTTCAGTACAACCTAGTGTTATATATTTTGACACATTAAACATGCACTGGTAGGGTAACCCACTTTGGTGGCCGTACAGTCTAAGGCACTACTGTCACAATATATTAGACTGCCAATAAGGGGGAGATAGAGGCTCTAATCTCATTCGGGTGTAATGAGGGTGGTTTTTACAAAGGTTTTACACTCTCCCATCATGAAAATGAGGGTACACTTCCTCTAAATATAAACTTAAAGCCACTATCCTAATTAGTACATAATCGTATAACGAGTAGTAAGACGTAATTCAAAACAAAATGTACCTGGAAGGTAGCAATCTTACCTCGAGTTATTACACTATGTGCCTAAAGGATACACCATGATGGAAACAATCAAGGTAAGCGTTCTGGCTTAATATTAAGCACGTCTTTTTAGCCCCAGTTCGTGTTATATGCACATGTGCTAACTACACTAATGTGTTAAGGATGAGGAAAGTTGAATTTAGTGGGCGTGCTCCTGCATTTGTGTGGAAGAAGAATTGAAAACAGTTTATTAAAAACCACCTTAAGTACATCTGACCAGGGTTAGAACCCTAATATCACTGTCATAAAAAGTACTATCTTTTGAGAGAGTGAAGCCTTTAACCATTTGACGACCGAAACGGGTGAAGACATATTAAATATATTCTACAACTACAGGATGATGAAAGTAAATTTTAAGAAAAATACACTAATATTGTAAATATAGAGTGTGAAACCACACTATGAGGGGAAAAGACATCACTAACGCACCCAAGTGTGAATTGATATGTGAACCTCACCATTGGGCATGAGGACTGTGTGTCAGGCTCGTCCAATCTGCTTTTCTAATGATGTAGTAGTTGTAAGAATTCTGTCCCGGGGGGAGGGGAGAGGGTATTTAGGGTAGTTCTTCCTAAATGTTTTCTCACGCATATGTAGACACACGTTTTCAACATTATACCTACCTCATCCTGAACTCATTATTGAAACTAAAATGCAGAAACCCCGTTTATTTAGTAAAACATGGTTGGGGGAGGATATGGAAGCTCGCATCAGTCATGTACTAATACAGTGTTTTGAAAACTTTTTAAGTTCATAATGCACTTCATAAGCCTAGATTTTCACATTGTTTTGTTTTGGGTAAGCGCACAGGCAGCACAAAAAGAATTACGGACCCAATCCAATGGTAGATCTAGAAAAGGAAAGTACAAACTAATTTTACTGAGGTGAAAGGTGGAAGTAGAAAGGATTTAATGAGAAGAATACATCAGAGAGAGTTGTTCTATGGGTGCGTAAGAGATCTGCTATGGAGAAGAGAAGGAAAGTAGAAGTGCCCGTGAAGTGTAACGAAGTGTTGTACTGGGTCTATTTTGTGCCCATTGGCACACATTCAGCAGAAACATGAGCATTGAATGTAAGATAAACTACGATCGTGGAGGCCATGAGAATGAAATTTGTGAGGAGAATATTAGCTGTTACAAGAAGAAACAAGATTAGGAATGAAGCTATCCATGAAAGAGTGGAGGTACAGGGAGTACATGAGATAGTGGAAGAAGCAGGTTTGAGATGGTATGGACATGTAATGAGGCTGGAGAAAAAGAGGTTACCAAAGAAAATGATGGAAATGAAGTAGGCCCCTATGCAGGAAAATGACTTCAAGGTAGGCCAAGAAAGAGAAAGGAGGAGCAGATAACACATGCTAGTGAGAGGAGAAGAATGTAAGCAATTAAAGGAGGAAGAATGGTGAAAGGCGAGAAGAATATGGAGGCATTTTAATAAACTGACCCGGCCACAGGCTGGAAACATTATTTGTCGATAATGATGATGAGACTATTTTTTCAAGAAGTAGCTTCAACTTTTCTAACATTAAAGCTTTTTTTCTGTGCCCGTTTTTTAATATTTGAAAACATTTTGTTCAAACCATTAGTCATTCAGTAAACTCTTGCTCTATAGGTGTACGAAAGCGTTTGATCTGGCCAGATGTAGGCTATTTAAAATATATGAAAGTACGAGTAATTAAGAGATGTGGATGACTTAAGGCTAACGCTCGTGCCAACTTCTTCATGTTCTTATTAAACAACGATGTGCGGTGCTCTGGTGTGTTGACCACATGGCACACCTAATTCACAACTATGGCACACCGATATAGTAGAGCCTACTTATCCCTAACGTTTCTGGAATTTCTTTCAAGCTAGTATGATGAATAATAAAACATTAAGGGTTTACAATCGAGTCTTGAATAGTTTTTAAAATCTTACTCTATTGATGAGACACAATTTGTACTAAGTAAATTGGCACAATTTTGTTATAAAATAAATATATTTATGAACCTTTCTTTATATTTTCATTGCTCTAAAAGCCACTCTGAATAACTTGTTAAAATAAATCAAGATTCTATTAATTTACCATTACATACTCAATACATTTTTTGAGTACTCTATTTTTATACATCAATTAAAATATTAAAGGTCTGCAACACTATTTATATTTTAATAAAATATTGCTAATCAAGAGAATATCAATGCCACCCCCCACCCCCAATTTTTTTTTTAAACTAGCGTTTAGACTTTTTAGGTAAAGATGAAGACGGCAGAATTCTTAGAAAGCGTATCCTCATTTTATGGACGGGATCTTTTGAGGGAACTAAAGTCTTCAATTACCCGACAGGTAATATCACGTCATATACAACATGACCACTAGTGCTGGTAGTAACTTAATAATATCCCCCCTCCCCCCTGCGATCTTAATAATAGAATATGTAAAAGAGTGTGTAACTGCTTAGTCTTCAATAACTCCTTGTTTATAAGTTACAGTGCATGCGTGGCCAAAATCTCAGCTTGAATATTCAAACAGAAAGCGGCTTGTTACAAAGAATAACATAACTTCATACAAAACGCAACATTTTTTTAGTCTGGGAAATTATTCTCCAAAATAAGTAAAAACAAACCGAAATATTATGTTTATAATAAAAACTCCACATCTCCTCTATGATTATTATAATAATAATAATAATAATAATAATAATAATAATAATAATAACACAACCATTCAATACAAAAACCCATACATATCCAGGGCAAGGGACGTCTGCCTGTTGGGCCCTTGGGTGCCTGTCTGACCAGGACCGGATACAAACAATACAGGAGCTGAATAACGTCACAAGGGGCATTTACTAAACTTTGTTTTAGAACATGTTTCAAAGTTTAGACATATCCTCTTTAACATTACTAATCAAATACAAATTGTTTGCTTTTTTTTTTCCTTAGTACGTTTTGCTATTATTAAACAGTTCTCTCTTTCGACGGGTCCATTGTCTTGTCAATTTGAGTCTACGTTCTATCAGAAGTTTTTTTTAGATACTAAGACTTCATATAATTTCCTTGTTTGAGGTCATTTCTGAATATCAGTCGTGGTCTTTCGATAATTCAATAATTTCAATTTATGTTTAATTCTATTATTTATAATTACATGCTTGAACGTATGTTTTCATAAATGGCCTCCAAAAACAAAGATGTATGTGTATATATATAGATATACAGGCATGTAGACCTTCATTAAATCAATCCTATTTTTCTTTTATTAATAAATAAAAGCCTCCTAAATACCTTTAACAATTAATAATAATAAATAATTAGAAATACGCATTAATAACTTTAAATTTTTCATAAATTAATGTGAAGAAAACCAGTGGTATAGGAATTATTAAATGTTATATCATGAATATCTTATTTCAGTTTCACATTTTAGTAATAAAATCTGATGATAGTAATAATGATAACAAATCGTATAAGATGTCCCTCTCGTGCTAGACCAGCAATATATCAACGGAGAAATTGGGGTTTGAATCCCGGTCGAATTTATTGAAGGTGGTATTTTCTGAATCGTTAAACTGTCTTCTTCCACGCAAATGCTTCTAGATTACTTCAGCCTTACACCATAAGCGTAATAATCATTTACACGTATAACCTAAACAGGTACTAAGATGAGGTGATACAATAATTATAATACACTAGCTACCCATCACACCCGCTTCAGTGTTGCGTGGTCTAACACAACGCTCTTGCAGTAGACTGGACTGCCGATGACGGGGAGATCAAGGTTTTGATTAAATAATTGATTTGGATAAGGATTTATATCATGATACGGATATAATCACTTTTTGTTCGCATCCGTGTTTTAGTTGACAAATTTCAACAAAAAACGTTTATTGTAACATAACTATAATAATTACATATATAGTCTCGCGGAATTTTTTGTTAACATTAGTGAGAACGTTCAATATGTATAGTAATTTTTTTTAATGTAATACCAATAGTTTTTGCAGCGAACGCGGAGAAAGCATATTTTTATGCAATTTTTTATACCTTGTGTAAAACTATCGACATTTTTACGAGGAATAATTTAAATTTTCAAAATAAAATAAAGCTTATGTTACTTGCTGATAATGTAGCTTTATATTAGTGAAAGTATTTTTAAAATCGGTCCAGTATTTTTTGAGTTTATCCATTTAAAAAAAAAAAATCAAATCTTTCCTCTTTATAATATTAGTGTAGATTTATAGTCAATAATTGCTGTTCATCATTTTGATATAAATAGTAATGTTCATATTCATTCACAATAAAATACACACTACACACTATTGTCATACTAAGACCTCACAATACTGACCCACTCAAATTCGATCTTTCATGCTGGTCTTTTTCTTTATTCGTATTCTATTTTCTCTCAACGCAAATTGTGCTACATTTCCTTTAATGTTTACCTTCCACATGGCTAGCATATTAGTCAATATGCGAATATCCCGCATGGATTGTAAGACACGGTGCACAAAAGATAGGAGTGTATATTCAATAATTCTAAAATTGAGAGAGATGTTCTTTGGATATAATACATGTTTGTTTACAGGCTAGCATTTCGGAAGAAGCGAACTATCTATGTTTCAGCAAAATATCTTATAAGATTGCTAGTTTTACGGGTCAATACTTCACACAACACTACTCTTTAATAGAATTCAACTACCTGCATTTCTTAGATCAGATTAGTTAAAGCTAATAAAGCCAAGTTAAAAATTAAATTTGAATACTAACAAACTGATGTTTCTAATATGACAGGACCTATGAGTTAAATTAATAGGAAATGCACCAGCATTTACCTGAAGAAAGGATGAAAAAAACACTCTAGGGACACCACCCCCAGTATAAGTTGCCTGGATATAAAATGACCAATTGGCTGAATTTAGATCCATATCGCAGAGTTAGCTCTACCGATAGTTAAGATAAGTTGAAACTATATTTTTAAGGTAATAGAGGATTAGTTTCTCTTAGTTTTGGAAATTGTGGAGGGAGCTACTTTCCATTTTCTGGTCCTTCAGTTTTACATTTAAGAATGTTCAACCCTTCATTACGGTTTGGGGTAGTCCTTACACCTGATCTGACCAATAATTTAAATATTCCACCAAAGTGATAAGTAGCTTATTTTTGTCTTAGAAATTTGTAAACACACTATTCCACCAGTCTCCACTTATACATATAAAATATTCTACACTACTTTTGTTATTTATAGTGTTCTTTCTATATTTTCACTTAAAATGTAATATAATATTCAGACTCTTATGGTTATTCTTCCCAATTTCAGTTTTGTTACCTCAATGGTAAGAAGTTTTTTCAATTGTTTTAGGAATATTAAGCCACACCCTCCTAATATTTTTCTAATTACATTTCTAGTTTCATTCCTAAGTCTTATTTGGTTATCCAGAGTTGTCCAGCTAATTGACTGCCAAATTTATATTTTCTACCACACAAAAGATTTTTCTTGTTTACGTCCCCCCCTCCCTTTTTTCCCAGCGCTCCACATAAAATTCTAAAGTTTTGAAAACTTTTTATAGCTATTTTAAGTGGTTCCCTTATATTAATTAATTATAATATTCAACACTTTAACACACCAATAAGTGGCTAGGTATTTCTATTAGTTTTGGAAGATTTGAATCCCCCCTCCCTCTCCAATTTCATTTTCTTCAACTCACTCTCAGAAAAATTTCATACTTAAATATTTATTTGGTTATGTCTGGAGTAGCCTCTGTACCTGTATGCCAAATTTTTATTTTCCTAGAGACCCATTTTTAAATTTCTCATTTTAAGATTTTTTCTGTTTTTATTGCCTTCCCGACCATTGTTATTTTTCGAGTTCATCTTGTATTTTTATGGACACACACACACACACACACACACACATACACACACATAAAATATCTATATATATATATATAAATATATGTATACATATAAAATATTAATTATACTCGATATATATATATATATATATATAT
>CABFVX010005096.1:0-17190 GCA_902151425.1 Timema shepardi | reverse complement strand
TACTAGCTGACCCGGCAAACGTAATTTTTAAGTAATTTCTAGTTATTAATAAAATAGGAATGATTAATAGTTAATATGAGAGTTACACTGAGATAGCAAAATAATAATTGTCAACGTTACTACTACACTTGATGCATAAACAATAATGATGGCCGACAACTGTGTAGGGAGTGAGAGAAGTCTTATTGTGTGAGAGAAACAGGAGACCGGCTTCGTTCTCATCCCTACTCCGTGCTGTTTACTGGGTCAGAAGTGACACCTGTAGACAACTGGCGGGGATAACTAATTAAATGACGATTGATCAGTTATCGACCGGGGATGAAAAATGATTAAATTACTAAAATGGCTATTAAAAAATAGGGGTTGGTGATAAAAGGGTAAAAATTTAGGGTTGTATGTATTTTTTAATGCGACATAATAAAAAAAATAAAGATATTAAAAAATGTCTAAAAATTATAGAAAAATGTTAAGGGTGGACAACCCTTATCACTAAGGGATGTGAAAAATAGATGTTGGCCGATTCTCAGACCTACTCAATATGCTCACAAAATTTCATGAGAATCGGTCAAGCCGTTTCGGAGGAGTACGGGAACGGAACGAACATTGTGACACGAGAATTTTATATATAAGATATGTCGAGTATAATTCATATTTTTATTATTTATTTTTATTATTTATATTAATTATACTCGATATATATATATATGTCGAGTATAATTAATATTTTTACAAATATTTGGAGCCGGTGAAGTCAGCTCAATGCTTGAGCCTAGCTCGGAGCTGGGGATCTTTATGTAGACATTTTATTTTATATTATATAAATTACTACATTATTTTTACCATAGGGGAAGAGGATAGGGGTAGGCGCATATATTAATTTCGCTAATGGAATGGGGACGAGGATAATACATGTGTTTGCGTGTAGAAAATGTGGGAAACCCCTTAGGGGAAACCGCTTAACACCGATGTGGGTATCGGGACTGTTTCTAAAAATAAATTATTTATAACATATATACAATTATTAAATTATATAATAACTAGGCCCTTATTATATAATATATACATTTTAAGCTCAATAAACATACATTTACTTAAACATTATAAGCTCATGTCACACCGGCTAAGAACAATGTATGTGTGTAATATAGCGCCTAGAGATTAGGGGAACACGTAGATTTGACGACAATCTAATCTATTATCGTATACCTGTGACGGGTGGCCGGGGTTTGTGTCTTCCTCAGTTCTATCCCACTAGTGTAGTTAAATGTGGCCATGCTAGAATTCAAAAACATAATAAAATAATGATAACCAATTAACATCACATCCAGTTTTACACTAAACCAGCGCACAGCAATAAATAATACAGGTCTACACATTTTTTATTAAATTCAAGTGTCTTTTATTCTTACTTTAATAAGTGTACAGTAATGCAGGTTAGATCAATTGTACCCGAATTTTAATAAATGTAGATACACTTCCTCAATATGTTGCCTTTCTTTATACTTTTTCATTATTTGTGTAAATATGCGAACAGAACGGGCTTAAACCTATATTAGAAAGAGAATACGTATGGCTCAAGCAATTTTAAAAACCCGACCTTATAAAGGCAAAAATCAAATAACTTATGGTTCTGAACTAGTCCCCCGTTAATTTAAAATACATTTAAACCTTAGCAAAGTAGGATAAAAATTATATGAATAAAAACAAACTGCTATTTAAAGATGTAATTGTAATGTATAGTTGTAAATATATGATAGTCTACAAAGTATTCAGGGGATCGTATTTAAATATTTACACGTTCATCTATAACAAGCTACTGTCAAATATAAAAAAAATCAAACACTTGCAGTTAATAGGTTTGACAAATTTTGGTCATCTAAAGTCATCAGCCTAAATAGCTTTTAAAGGAAAAATAAAAATTAATAAATGTATAAAAATACTTTATTAAATTGAAACAAAATTAGAATAAGTTATGTTTAGAAAAAATATATAGTTTTCTCAAAAACTGTTTTGATGCACGGTTCCCGTTAATTCTATCCTACTATTCCTCCATGAAATATTGCTACGTTTTCTTAAAAAAATTCCATTCCAATAGTGTAAATAAATGAGTGTATAGCGTACAGGTAGTAATACACGTCGCAAAGAATAACACTTATAAAAAGAATTGAACAATCCTTAATATGGTTTATATGATTTTAAATTTTAGGGTGTCAAACAAATTCTGTATCGTTTTAGTCGTACTTATATAGTCTGATATTGGCTTTTAATATTAAATAAAATGCTAATTTTCACAATCTACAACACAAGATATACTGTTTACTCAGAGTAGATGATTAAAAATGCCACACGACTGAATTGAAAAGGGCATGTTAGTTGTGCCACTTATGCACGTATCCTACAATTACTACCCAGCATTCTAAGCGGGCTAATAGGACTGATCTGTCTGCTGCAGGTTTCTGTGGAAGTGATTGGGAGGCAATCCACTTGCCTGGAGGTGTCAGCGAATGACACGCGAGGGGACTTCGGTTCGACTTCTGTCAAGTGTAATTATTATCCCGTCACCAGGACACTGCAACGGAATGTCCACATGCATGTATGTGCGTGTGTGTGTGTGTTTGCATGTGTGGTATGTTGGTAATTGCGTGTGGAGAAATGAATGAGATAAAATATATATTTTAGTTTAATACAGGAATATATCCAAGGAACTAGTTCAAAATATAGGCAGCACAGATTCAATCCCACAATCCACATATATATATATATATATATATATATATCAAACTAATCTAAACATTACAATTAGTAAACTATCTTAAGTTTTAATTTATTCTCGTATTACTCAATGATGGTAACATTGGGTCTGAAATTATTTTAACACTTTTAAACGGCAATGAGAGTTTGTCTCTTATTTCCAATTTGGATAAGTTATAAATTAAAACTTGCTTTCAAATATTTTTTTTATAAAGATAGCATCATTTATTCCTCATATTTTACCATCAATCTTACCCAACCAAAACAACCCTTGTGCTCCACCTACCGCGCCCCTCTGGAATTCTCTACACTCTTAAAATGTTATGCAAGATATTATTTTCTCTCGAAAGTCAATTTAAAATTGTTTTCAGTTTTCAATGAATATGAAATTTTTATTTTATTTTTATTGCTTAACAAATTGGATCATATCGTAAACGCAATAAATATATTTATATACTGAGAATTTAGGGATCTAAGAGAATATTTCTATTCTATCGTTATTACGTTCAATGGCAGGGTTATTAACGATTTATTCTAATAAGTTAGGGGTTAGAAAGGTAACATTAAGGTGGGGATGTAGGTAACGCGAGAAAAGGTCAGTGTATTTGTGGTTTTTATAGCAAAATATGTTTGCCAAAATAAAATAAAATGTTGCTTCAGAACTAATAAACAGTAATGATTAATTTTTGCATAAAATAGTAAAGTAAGAGACATAGTTAATTTTTATACCACATTGATGTGAATGTAAGACACTCCCACTGAAATAAAATAAATAGTATTTTCAAATTTTGTATGAGTTTATTTATATGAATTATTATGGATAGAGGATCCATGGCCTTTGTCAGATTCTCAAAGGGGACCATAACCCAAAAACATACTAAAATCCTGATCTATGAGATGAAAACACATCAATTTGTATAAGGATACCTCAAAAGAGTGACCTGGTGGTCTAGGGGTAAGGTGTCAGACTTCTGTGCTGGTGGCAGGGGTTCAATCCTCGGTCCCGGCACAGATTTATCTGATTACCAAACCCTTCCTTCACCTCTGACAAGACATCTTGTGAATGTGGGGAATGCCAGGCCTCCACCGTGGTTCGGATTCCACGTTAAACTGTAGGTCCTCCATTTCATCTCACAATCACCCTACCATTACACATTAGCGTAAGTGCGTATAACCCGAACGGGTAGTAAGACGCGGTGCTAATAATAATAATAATAATAATAATAATAATAATAATAATAATAATAATAATAATAGATACCTCAAAACTTTACCGATTCCCCTTTGATTCCATGTGTAATTTGTGTAAATATATGGAAATCCAGGAAAGATAGCACAACGAATTCCACGTAAGAAGTATCGTAAGTTGATACTGACCACAGCATGGTACGCTGAGTAAAAAACGTATCTAACGGAGCCGAATCTATAGGTAACTCAGTTCAGAGTATATATTGGTATCAAGGTCAGCACCGTCTCAAGCACGCACGCCACGCCGTCCGAGGCTAACATTTAACAAACCCTTGGTGTAGTATTGGAATGAAGGGTGAATTATCCTCTCTTGTTAAAAAGTACACCACGAGAAATAACCCGGATCGATTGCCTTAGAACACGTCTCAAGACACTGGCCCACAGAATGCCGGCGGACAAAAACTTTGGTACACTGGGCCAAAGTAGTACTAGGCCAATACATTACATTTTTTAGTTGTTTTTTTTTGTCTTCTCTTTTAGTAAGTCTCGTTGCGCCTTTCATACTCCTCCCTGATGAATTTAGAAAGAATGAAACCTAGGTCAGGGGATTGGGCGGAGACGATTGATTTTATTTAAGAGCAACCATTACCTCTTTGCCCAATAGCAGCATGTAAAGTGTGAACTGTGGTCTTCTTTTCATTTTAAAAGCCATATGTGTTCTTCCCTTTTATATGTTTCTACCTATCTTTCCTGTACCTTCTTCCAAATATAATACAATTCTAATTGTGAGTTTTTCAGGAAATACAAACGTATTTTTTGTGGTCAACATTGATAACATTTTATTCTATTATTATTATTAGCACCGCGTCTTACTACCCGTTCGGGTTATACGCTTTATTCTATTGTTAGTTTAATATTTTCTCTCTTTCTCTCTCTACATATATATATAATATACATATACACATGAATTCATATATAAATAAATATATTTTGTATATATAATTATATATACATATGTATGATGTATATTGCCAATACATAATATGTATAATATATACATTATGTATATGCACATATTTATTCACACATTATGTATATGTAAATAAGCTAGCAGTATATTTACACTAATGGAGGAAATAGTAAATAGGAATGTCAAATAAAAATCAAGTGTTCCCACATTTGCGAAGAGAAAGAATCTTTCAGTACACCCAGCCAGGTTTTGGACCTACACGTTTGCATCGTCTGCAAACTAGACCAAAAAATATCAATGGCTTTGCCTTGTGCGCCCATCGGAGTAAGTGAACGTAGAATGAATAATTCAACTAAAGCTAGATCACTTTTTTTTTTATATTCCAGATGGAAGCACCGTTTGTAGCTTGGTTTTAAGTGCGTATTCTCATTGAATGGTTAAATTTATTCAATAATGTTGTATCATACTATATTTACTAATTTGAATTGTTTTCCTCTATCAATTTTTTTTACATCTTTTTTCCTATTAGTTTTGGAAATTTTGGGAGCATTTCCTTCCATCTCTACTTTGCTCTCGTTAATTTTGAAATTTAAAAATTTTCAGACCTTTATGGTTGTTTCAGGTAGACCTTATACCTGGATGAAATATTTACATTTTATACCAAACTAAGATATATTCTACTATTGAAATTTTTGAAATTTCAAAACAGCCATTTTACCAGCCATTATAATTGAATTGCACGTAGCTGCTTGTGACAGTAAGATCTTCTAGGTTTGAATCTAGGCTGTGACTGGGGAGTTCTATTCCATATGTCCATATGTGATAAATTACGATCGAAGTTACATACACCCTCCATACAAGTGCGCACGCGCTTGTAAACCACCTTCCTTTCTCCCTAACCATTTGGATAGGAGTTTTTGTGTGTGTGTGTATATATATATATATATGTATATATATATATATTATATCGACATGTAGGGAGAATATGAAAATTTGGTACGTAATACATTTTTTAGCACCACATCTTACTACTCGTTTGGGCTACATGCTTATATTTTAGGGATACATAATCTTATATTTAGATTAAGTATACCCGCATTTACTTAGAGGGAGAGTGGAAAACTATTTTGTAAAAACCTCAGAACACTCAACCGAGATTAGAACCTCGATCTCCCCATCATTGGCAGTCTAATCCACTGCAAGAGTAGCGCGTTAGCCATAAAGCAACCAAAGTGGGTTGTAATCAATTGATACTTCTATAGAAACAATGTATATTTGAAAGTAGGCCTATAGCTACAAAAAATTTATCACTTATTAGTTAGGAAAATTTCTTGATTAATCTTCTGATAACATTCTCTATTGATTTTCTGGCAATAATTTCATATCATTGAATCCCAGGAGAAGAATATGTTTGTAGTAGATTTTAATATAATATTAAAGTGCTAAAATTTCTATTCAACACATAACTTATGTTAGTGACACTTTTATAATCAATCATTAAGCGTTGTAGTCAATACTTGAGTGTGACAACTGGAATATCTGTTATTGCTTTGTTGTGACTTATTTAATAATATTGCTGTTATTATTGTCTTTAGGATAAAACCCAAATCATTCGTTACAATTAAATAGTTATAAAATTTTAGAGAAACAATTGAAGGATGTTTTTATTTTTAACTGAACATTTTCCAAAACCTTTACAAGTCAGAGTAGGGCAGATGATAACTTTGCTCCAGTGTGCTTACACATCTCGTCCAGATCTCGGATGCCGTCATTTCGCCGCCAAGGCGAGTGTGTCTGTTCACCCGATCAAAGCACCGTGCCTAATGGCAGGGCCGGCACCTGTTAGAGCAGGTAGCCAGAAATATCCCCTGCAGGTTTACCAACATACAGCACTAACCCACTGGAACACATCGCACTACTATTTCTTTTCTCTCTTTTTTACAATTATTATAGTTTTATATTATCCTTCCTGCTTTAAAAGGGAAAAATATTCCGGAGGTAAAACTAATTCATAAATATTAGGTTTTAAAGAGGTTTTTATCTTTTTTTTTTTTATATATGACTATGTTTTGCATTGGGGTGTTTGATTAGAATCTCTGAAAGCATTATTTACGGATTCAATTAAATATATGGTAGCTTATTGTTTTTTAAGTGAAGAAAAAGGTCAAGCTTGAGGCTAAGCAAACGTGAATAAAGTTCGAATCTAACATTTCTCAGCGGCACAGAATTATAACTATTAGCATTTTGAAATGATACAAGCCTGTTTTAATTTTGAAAAAAGCTAACGAAAATACAGGGTGTATTTTAATATGTGTCAAATATTCTATGGGCTTATTCCCATCGACCTAATATTAGGAAAAGTGGATATAAACATGGGTATAGAAACGGTTAGTTTTAGAGTTATTAAAGGTTTTCCTCATGGATTGGTTATGAGTTATTCATTGAATGGCCTGCTCGATCACCAAATTTGAACCCAGTGGATTTTTATTTTCGGGTACATTTAAGATAAATTGTTTATTCAACCGCTGATCTTGATGTTGAGGTTTTAATAGAGTTTATCGTAAATGGATGTGAGCAAATACGTAGCATTCCAGGAGTACTCAACAGAGTGCGACAAAGCATCGAACGCAGGCTCAGAGAATGCATCGCAGAAGGACAACATTTTGAACAATCATTGAAACAAAATGTTCTTTATTTTTGTGTTTTTGGTTGTTTCTCTTAAACTTTGGCTTGTTAATTGCGTCACTTCTTCGGTTGGATTGTTTATTAATTGAACAATCAAATTCCCTCAACCTCAGAAACTAAACCTTTTTTAGACCCATGATTACATTAACTTTTCTTAATATTTGTTCGATGGGAATACGCCACTAGAATATCTGACGCCAATTAAAACACACCCTGTATAATTAGGCCTATAGCTACCAGAATGTCTGAGTTTCTATTGAGACTTCTGGTTCTGGACGTTTCCTCCACCCTTTTCATCCCTTTCAACCAAATTAATAATCAAGGGAGGTCTAACCCTATATTTCAGTCAGAAACTCTGTAGGTCTACCTGAGGACTTAAAGGTCACTGCTTTGTCTCATTATGACAATGGCTAAGTTAGTGGAGTGTTTGTGGTTTTGGTGTTGTGTTTGATGTAGAATTCAGTTTGGATAGCGCTAATAGTCTTAACAGACATTAGATGCGTAAATACAAGCTAAGCTATTAAAAATATATGCATGCTGTTTGTAAATTTTAGAACAAATCCTTTTCCATAGTTAATAACATTACTTTCTTTTAGAATTCAAAGTAAGTAATATTGTAAAAAAAAACTATAAATATTTTATATATTCTTATAACTTGTACCCAAATAATTAATGATATTTGATAAATGGTAATAATAATATTTTCCTTGCGTTACATTGATATAACAGCATAACGCTTACCTACTTCCATGGCTGTTTCCAGCCTGTTCCTGGGTCAGTTTTTTTTATTCGAGCCATATATTTTCCACTACCGGCTTGCTAGGCTTGTCGTAGCTTCATATGCCTTATAATTTATCTTAAGACTAGGACAGGAACAACATCCAGTCCTCGGCCATTAATTAATAACTGTGATGCACCGATGATGCATTTTTCGATAATTCCGGGAATCAAACTCTGGACCCTTCTCTCAGTAGACAGACACACTACCAACTGAGCTGAGGTGTTGGATAGGTACTTCTTACTAAATAATAATATAATAATTATCATCATTACTATATTAATATATTTAATACAACAACCAAATAAAGCGATCCCCACTCCTGGCTCGTTCACGTTAGGATCTTATGACATTCTCGTTCTTGCTACATCATGCGAATGTCGGGAAACTAACGACCTCCAAAATGTACTTAAAAAACCCAGCACCGAACTCAAGAGCTGGCCACCCTCCCTCCCTTTATTTTTTTGACAATAGCCCCTGTGAGACTTGTCAAGATATATCGCACTCCTTTACCTCTACATTGCAGGGGGTTGTCACATAGCACTACATTTTATATTGTGTTAAATCGATTCCAGGATAACACTTTGGAAGACAGAAGTATAAAGATGTCTCAACATATCAACTATAATTATAACGTTCAACACAGTGGTTATTAATTATTATGCTAGATAATTGAGAAAGTAACTTAAGAGGAAATGTACCTGAATTAGCGAGGAGACGGAAAAGATACAATGGTGCATGGTAAACCCACGAGGATTCCTGGGAAAATCTATCCTCAGTACTCCTAGCTGAGATTCAAACCATGACTTTCCCATCAGTGGCTAGCAAGTTTTTTACGAACTTGACTCCTTAGATTATGTGATCACCATTGTGGGTAAAATATTGATCTACAATTCGGGATCACACATGAAGTAATAAATTATACTAGAGAATATACCTATTTAATATCATTTTATATATAGATTTAAAATATTTATTTCACACGCCATGATTGCTTTTGTTTACTTTCTCTCGACACATCGAAGAGAAAGTGTTGTGATCGTCAAATAATCGAGCTCACTATTAGCAAGATGGCTCCTTCACCTCTGACAAGACATCTTGTGAATGTGAGGAATGCCAGGCCCTCCACCGTGGTTCGGATTCCAAGTTAAACTGTAGGTCCTCCATTTCATCTCACAATCACCCTACCATTACACTCTAGCGTAAGTGCGTATAACCCGAACGGGTAGTAAGACGTGGTGCTAATAATAATAATAACAAGTTGGCAATTCTCATTTCCTCATAAAAATGACTTAGTCGGTACTTTACATCCTCATATTTTCTCCGCAAATAATTGAGATACGAAATAACTTATTGCAAATTCTCTATTAAAATTAAAAATATTTTATTTGAAATGTATGTTATAAAACCAATAATTTCTGAGTTATAAGCGAATATATATTTTTGTAAATTCCGGTGTGAAAATGAATGGTGGACAAAGATGATTCTGTTTTCTCAATTTTTCTGTAACGGTGTTCTATTAGCTTTGATGTAGTATTTCTACAATATCTTAGAGAACTATTATTTCGTTTCACAAATCTCACGAGTTTTTCAGTAAATGTCTATTTTAAGATAAACGCTAGAGAAATTGTGTGTGGTGCACCGTACCATTTATTTGTGTTCGATTCCTATGTTGAGTCAATAAATTATATTATTATTATTATTATTATTATTATTATTATTATTATTAGCACCACGTCTTACTACCTATCTTGTTGTATACACTCACGCTAATGTGTAATGGTAGGGTGATTGGGAGATGAAATGGAGGACCTACTGTTTAACGTGGAATCCGAGCCACGGTGGAGGCCTGGTCATTCCCCACATTCACAAGATGTCTTGTCAGAGGTGAAGGAAGGGTTTGGTAATTAGATAAATCTGTGCCGGGACCAAGGATTGAATCCCGGACCCCCAGAACAGAAGTCTGACAACTTACTCCTAGACCACCAGGTCACTCCAGTAGCTTATTGAGTTAAGGCTCCCTACTTCAATCGGGTACGATCAAAATATTATTCATAGGGTAAATTTTAGAGTTCTCCTTCACAGTGATGATTTACCATTCATTAAACTGGGTGCTTTGGCTTCCTTAACCTTCTTTTTTTATAAAAAAAACATTCCAATTTTCACCAGAATAAACTTTAATAAAATACAAACTCTCTTGTGAGGCAAACAGTAGTAAAATTGTATTATATTATTAGCTAGCAATCCCACAAGGCACTGTGGTATAAGAATTATATAAGCCCCCCATCCTCCATGGTGCCCGCTTTACCATGATAATTTAATTATTATATTAACAATATTTTTCAAAAATTTGTTAAAAATAGCCTAATTAAAAATTTTAAAATCTGGCCTAGGGATGCATTCGTACCCCCTTCCGTTCACCTATGTGAACAATTTCATATTTCTGCGTGCCGTAGATTTGGCTGGGCATCGCACACAAACAAACACACAAACACTTATCTTTATTATTATAGAAGATATTATTTTAAAGCTATTGATAATATCTATCAAAAGTGACAGGTGCAGATCATATGACCTGATGGATGGGTACGGGAGAGTATATATAGTAGCTTTAATAGTTGTAAGCTTCTTATGAAAACAGGACTGTAATTTTAACCACAAAGAGATGTAAGATTTGTTTTAAGGGGGTGTTCTGGAAGGGTTACTTACCGGAATGTATTTGCATGAGCGTTGAGAGCGTATGGGAAAACCATAGTCAAGAAACAGATGTGAATTTTCTCCCTGAAGTTAAGCTATTTTGTAATTAATATGCCAATATAAGTGGTTATGCGAAAGAGAACATGTTAACTACTTTAAATAAAAGAAATTGTGAATGATTTCTATCGCTGAATTTATCTGGTACAGCCACTTACAATGAAGCTAAAACAGATGCCAAAAAACAACAATACAAGAAGAGCTAAGTGGCTCACCTTTACTCTCATAAAATAATGACTAGCCAGCCATGTAATGTTTGCTGCTCGAACCAAGATACATTAAGCAGGTACCTCTTTTTGCAGATAACCTCGCTGAACCTTATATAGTGCAGCAGAACATCTGGTTTACAATCTACACCTTAAATTCAACATTCTACATGGTTTAAAACAGGAGCCAGGGGGGCCTTTCTTTAAGTGGTTGCGAACACGTGTATACGCATCCATATAGTACTGCCAATAATAATAATAATAGTTATGATAATAATAATAATTATTATTATTATAATCATGATCAATATCTTAATCATCATAATAACAATCATTATTATAATAATAATAATCTTAGTCATAATCATAATAATACCAGAATATTAAAACATAATCATATAGTTATTGATAGGATCAGTATATTAATCATACGAACACTACTTTCTTTCTAATTGATTATCTAAGTTTAATATATCCTGGATCTCTAAGCATATATTAGTAATATATTTTTTCTAAAAAATTTATATATATATTTTTAGCCGCGTTTTATTACCAGTTCAAGTTATACGTCTATGTAGTAATTACACTTAAGTGTTAGGGATTTGGGAGGTTTAATTTTGAGAAAGTGTGCGTGGTAGGAGAGTGAGAAGCCATTTAGGAAAAATCACCCTCAGTACACCCGACCGAGATCGAACAAAGATCACCTCGTCATCGGCAGTCTAGTCTATTGCTAGACCATGCGATCACCGAAGCGCTTTATATAATATTCTAAGCTTGAATATAATATTGATGGAAATAATTATTTGGTGAGGATTTGGTGTTCTACTGATTACCATTTGAGATTATTCAAAATTGATATCTGGACATGGGGCCGGATGGGACCCGGGATTGATTTCGGTGTACAGGTGTCGTTTTCCCAACAAATTGAATAAAATTACAATTATTTCTTAGCTTCAAATTTCAATGTTTTTTTTAAACCTCATCTGAACATTCAACTGAGCTATTCACATAGTTACACTAATGGGGCAAGTGTTAGGAAAGTAAAATATGTATGAAATGTATCAACATTTGTGTGGAAAATAAACACGCCTTAGTACATCCGACCTGAATTCGAACCCATAACTTCCCCATCACCGACAACCCAGAACGGACGAGAATAACACCCGAGACCCGCCTCGGAGTCGTAGTTAGCTAACGCTAGTTTCGTGTTGAGCTAGACTACCGAGGACGGGGATATCGAGTTTCGAATCGGTCGGGTGAACTGGGGGTGGTTTTTCCTAAAGGGTTTTACACTCTCCCTTCACGTAAATGCGGGTTCACTTCATCTAATTTAACCTTTCCAATTTCTAATCCATTAGCGTAATTAGTACTTAAAGCGTATAGCCCGAACGGGTAGTAACGCCCGAGTCCTTGTTCCCGGTGATGCGGGTGGGTTACAATGTTATGAGTGATCTTAGCTGATGTTGATTCCGTTCTAAAGTCCACGTTACAAGAACAGAGATTGTTTGTATAAATGTTTACCTGTGAATCTCCGGCATACTCTTAGGCCCGTATGCAAGGGCTTGCCCGTTCTCAGAGGATATTTCCACAACATGGCGCTGCGTGCATAGACGATCCAGACAGTTGTTTTCACGACAGGCCTCATGCTCTGCTAGTGCTCAGCCTGTACTCTGACCGTGCTCAGCATCGTCCTCACATACGGGCCTTAATGTTGTGGTAACTATTTACTACAACAAATACTAGCTCACAAGATAATCCAATAATAATGTGTTTTATAAATTTTATGTATGAATTTTAAACAACATATCTTTATTATTGAAACCTTTAAAACACGAGGGAACACATGTGTTTTTTTCTCGCTGCCTCTATGTACCCGTTTAGGCTGTATGCAAACAGTAATTATGCTAATAGGATAGCTATAGCAAGTTATACGTTTGAAGGAAATGTACATGCTTTTGTATAGTGTGAGAATAGGAAACCAGTTAGTTTAAAACACCCTCAGTATACTCGCTCGGGATTTGAACCACCACCAGAGTGATGCGTTAAACCATGTGACCACCGATGCGGATGTGAAAATGTTGACGTAAACGAAGATTAAGCAATAATAATCAAGTTATTTCTTTGATTGGCTAGAAACTATTAACTATCAAATAGAATATTATACTGACCCTATGATCGTTGTGTAAGTGAACCAGCTTGACTAGCCTTAGTAAGGCAAAGATTTGATTTGATGCGTCTTAGAATAACCACTAGATGTCTTGCTCATGTGTTTAGTGATCTTCCAAACTTGTCATTTTTCTTTGTTGACCTCGGGGTAAAGTGCTAGTCTCAGGACCCAACGCTCGGGGCTTCAAACCCAGCCGGTGTCGTTGGATTTTTCTTGAGCGATACAAGCTCGTAACACAACTTCCTGCTGTGGGGAGGTAGAGCCGCTGCTTCCATGTCGATAGTGGCATGTTAGATAAACCTGGAAGATATGAGAGAATCCCTTTCCCTGTGAGATTGGTAGGCCCTTTCACTTTTACTCATAAAAATTCTCGAGTGCTGATATAATCTGTCAATTCATAAAGTACACGTTAAAAAACTCAAATAAATAAAATAAACATTTTTAATATACTATTTTAATTTAACCTTGTATTTTATTACCAAGCATTAAATACAGAATATACAAAAACATATTGAAAACTTAAAAACACGTATAGCACAAAAACTTGGTTGAACATATGAAAATTGTAAGGTTTCTCGTACATCTCTCAATTTTCTTACAGATTTTGGCACTAGAAATACTTACAATTTTTTCATCGCTGAGATATAAAATACGAAAATTGAGAAATATAAGAAAAAGTCTATAATTTAGTGCTACTGCATGTTCATATATAAGGATTTTGTTAGGAAAGGTTTTTTTCTTCCAGACACCTACCACGCACAAGGTAGGGGCGAAACAATCAGACGATTAGTAACTTGAAAATTATCACTTCAATTGAAAAGTCAATATTCACTAGCTAAATGAAAGCAAGCTATCTATTATACTTTTTCACTTTTTGAAGATAGTGTCATTCAGGTGAGCTTCAGCGGAAGTCAGACAAACCTCACCACGTTGTTCATCATTTACTTTCCTCAGCATGGATCGTATAATGGTTTTTGCCACAACCTGTATAACCTAGTTATTGATTAATAAATATTTGGAAGGGTTCAATTATTTTTGGCTCATCCTGTACAAACTTAAGCTCCTTTAAAAGAGATTTAACTCGAATAGTCTGGGAAACAACCCCCCGCCCCCTCTTAAAACCAACGATTTCCTCCTCGCAGGCCGAGTGGGAGAAATACCTCGTGTGTTTCTCGTCAGGATCGCAACTGGTTTGACAACCAGAAGCAGCCACGGACGTCTTGCTTATCACGCCGACAAGACAGCGCATTAGTTGCGTCCCACACGACATAGGGTCGGGGGAGTTGGGAGAGTGTTATCAACCCATTAAATTGTCTGTGCAGCACGCTCACACAGCTCCCAGCCTCGCCAACAGATGGCAGGGCGGTCTGCCCGATACATTAGAGGGATAATGATTTTGTCGACCTTTAAGAGATAGAAAGAGTGGCCCTTGTCTTTTATAGAACTCCTTATTCATTTTTTGGAAGTGTTGTCTGTTTACCTGAAGGGGCAAGATCTAACAGATGGTTGCGGCATCATTTCACAGTCCTCAAAAAATAGCCCATTGTATTCTCGCAAGGTATATACTGTCAAAAAAAAGTATCTTTACTAGAACACTATTTTATATTAGCTACTTATTTTCTTTCTGTAGTTTCCATCAGTTGTGCCGCTAGCTTTATTCAAAGGTACATTTTTTATTAATTTTTTTAGTATAAGTTGAATGATGTATAAAAGTACAACCTCGGTAGAGAAGATCATTTATTTTTTAATATGCAAAAATGTTTGCCTGACAAAGTGCAATAAAAGTATGGCAAAGTTTTACAACTTATTTTATTTTTAATGGCTAATAAATTTCCATGTGCGCCTGGTCGTAATTTTTTTTTAAAACCAGCCTATTGGGTCAAGTAGGGACTATCGCACATTAGCTCAACTTAATTTGACAGTAATAGTGATGGGCTAATGAATAAGTTTTTACAATTATATATGTCTAACAGTTATATCTATGTTCCAATGTTCCAATGTTCCAATCATTATTGGCGTTAATAGCAGTAGAAGTACTACATATAAGCGAGTATTTCTCACATGATTTCACATTTAAAATGGTGTACTTATTGTTTGATTAAATCATACCTAAATAAAAAGAAAAATAAGACCCTGATAGGGTATAAATGTATAGTAACTGCTTACAATGAATTGTAAACCAATCTCTATGCTAGTCAAAGTGATTCTTTGTTTGAAACGTTTTTATTTTGCAACAAGTTAATACTAATAATTAATAGATTCGACACAAGGGTTTCTAATGACTCCATTCAAAATGTTAGGAACGGATAGGATGTCTTAGGTAGCGTGTGGACAAACAACTTCATGTCACCTAGTAGGGATTCGAAGTTTGACCAAGTGTGTGAGTCTAACTAGAGCTAAGAGTGTCAGTGGAGGTAGCTCCGGCTCTTTCATGAATCATAGTGTTTGTTGGTAAATAAGTTTTTAATGTTTGTTTATTCATATTTCATGTTATTTACTAATTTAGATGATAAAAGTTATTTGGAAGGAAATTAAACGTTTGACTTGATAAATAATGGGGGAGGAAATATATTATGGAAACAAATCACCCTCAATGAATTCACTTTAGTAGACAAACCCCGATACTATTTTGGTATAAACCCTCAGGTATCACTCTTACAATAGATGGAAGGTCTGTGACGGGAGATCTAGGTTTGAATCCATTTCTGGTGTGCTGAGGGTGTTTATGTGTTTATTTCTAAATGGTTTTCTACTAGCTTTTCTCAAAAATACTGTTACACTTTATTATCAATTCAATCTTCATCATCCCAAAATAATGAGCTTACTTAGTAGACCTACATAATATACGTGAAAACCGAATGGTTACTAAGACGCGGTGCTAAATAAAAAAAAGCCCTCGTCTCCCTTATCAAATTTCACTAGAAATAAATTGTATTAACCCTTCTGGTTCCAACTGTAATAGATTAATTAATATATAATGTATTCTATTAAGTCTTATGTCCTATGAAAAGTCTATTCATTTTGTCTGTGAACTTAAACCTCCAATTAATTTATAATTTACTTTAATTACCAACCAAAACAATTTTAAGATACATATCTATGTGTAAATTAAAGTGGAAGATTGAAAGACAGATTAAGCACCCAAATGAAATATCAGACCCACCTCTGCCAAAATATTCAGATGGGTGGTATTGGTGGTATGGTCGAGTAGGGGAGACTCCCCAACAGTAAAGAATGCATTAATCTGCCAACTCATAAGGACCCGCCCGCAGCCAAACCATATGGCGGGAATCCTCCGTCTCAATACTAGTAGAACCATGTCTTCAAACACAACGCTACCGGGCAGGACCCGGAGGAAATAGACGGACCAAGCTTACCTGTTAGAAGAAATAAAACCCAAAACTGGTTTGAAACAAAGCTGTAAATGAGCTACAGTTCAATTTTCATAGAAAGTACATTTTGGGAAATAAAAACATTTTTGTCGATATTAATAACCGTTAACTAAATTATTAGAGTTGTTTTGTTGGTATTAATGATGTCTATCAAAACCGGTTTGAGGTGACCTGGCGGTCTAGGGGTAAGGTGTCGGACTTCTGTGTTGGGGTCCGGGGTTCAATCCTCGGTCTCGGCACAGATTTATCTGATTTCCAAACCCTTCCTTCACCTCTGACAAGACATCTTGTGAATGTGG
>CABFVX010005095.1:42534-55220 GCA_902151425.1 Timema shepardi | reverse complement strand
ACAGGGAGAACGACAGGGTCTGGGGACAGGGAGAACGACAGGGTCTGGGGACAGGGAGAACGACAGGGTCTGGGGACAGGGAGAATTACAGGGTCTGGGGACAGATAGAACGACAGGGTCTGGGGACAGGGAGAACGACAGGGTCTGGGGACAGGTAGAACGACAGGTTCTGGGGACAGATAGAACGACAGGGTCTGGGGACAGATAGAATTACAGGGTCTGGGGACAGATAGAATTACAGGGTCTGGGGACAGGGAGAATGACAGGGTCTGGGGACAGATAGAACGACAGGGTCTGGGTACAGGGAGAACGACAGGGTATTGGGACAGGGAGAATTACAGGGTATTGGGACAGGGAGAATGACAGGGTCTGGGGACAGGGAGAATCGCAGGGTCTGGGGACAGGGAGAACGACAGGGTATGTGGACAGGGAGAATGACAGGGTCTGGGGACAGATAGAACGACAGGGTCTGGGGACAGGGAGAATTACAGGGTCTGTGGACAGGGGGAATGACAAGGTCTGGGGACAGGTAGAATGACAGGGTATGTGGACAGGAAGAATGGCAGGTTATGTTGACAAGAATGACAGGGTCTAGGGACAGGGAGAATGACAGTGTTTGTGCACACGTGGAATGACAGGGTCTGGCGAAAGAAGGTATATCCGAGTCTGGTCCCAATGTACTCACATCTGTGCAGAAGGAACAGCCGCACTGCTGTATCTCGGTCATGTCCTTGACGGGAACCTCTCCCAGGCACAGCTTGCACAGGCTGAGCGGACCGGGGCTGGCCACGAACCCTCCACCCGCCGCGTTCAGAGAGTACCTGGACGAGGAGGCCATGGACAGCAAGCTGGAGCACCGGGAGCACATGCGGGATGAGGACCCTCCTGGGGATATAGGGGGCACCCGTAACCTGTTCACCGCCGCCAAGGGCTCAACGTGGAGCGTCGACCGAGACGATGACGCCGACCTGAGCATCGCGCCCAGACCCGAAAGCGCCAACATAGTCTCGCACTTTCTCATCTCCCCGGCGCCACCAGACGGCGTCTCACTAACGTCCTCTAAACGTATCGTCGGCGCTAGGCTGGCACAGCTGCCTTCCCGCTTCACGAGGGGCACTGCACCACCTAGTAAAGGGTGGGTGGCGCGCGACGGGGGCGGCGCCGAGCTCGAGGCACCTCCGCCCATGTCGGCGCTGGGCCTCGTCGGGCGTCGGCTGACGAGCGACCGCAAGCTCGGCATCAGCAGGTCGAGCCGGGCCCTGCTGCCGCCACACGACGCATCGGAGGCGCCGGAGAGCACGGCTGAAGACGCCGCTCTACGCAGACTCCTAAGAGGAAACACTTGTTTTTGTTTCACCCCTCGCTTCTTCCCCCCCGTGGGGCCCGGAATCACTTCATCACTGTTAGCTCTGTCCTCCACTAGAGACCCGTACCCGTACCCACTGGTCCACGAACGACACACACGTGCTCTCCGCGCGGCCGCTGGAGACTGACTGAGCAGCGATACGCTAGGATCTCCGCTATCGCCGCGCCGACTGACGGCCGACAGGGGAAGCTTGCAGCTAGAAATGCTGCTGCCGAGGTTGCGCGTCATGACTGCGCTGTGTTTGCTCCTGGGCTCCGCTAGGCGCGCTGCCTGTCAAGGTCCCGCCCTCCTGCAAGCAGAACAACAAACAAAACATTGCACTTGTTTCCCCTTGGGATAAGTTTACACTTAGCTCTTTGTGGAAAAACATGCAACGAGCTCCTCTAAAATTGTTTTCAACATTTGTACTCTTTTAACAAACCAACTTCCACTTTTGTACTAAAAGAAACGCTGTTGGGACTTTACTTAACATTTATCTTGTTTCGAAAACAACTTTAATGCAGTACTTATTGATATATGACGAATAAATTATTTAGCTTTGTCACATATCTACAGTACGCGTTATCCGGGGTCAGACGCTGGTTCTAGCTTTGTCACATATCTACAGTACGCGTTATCCGGGGTCAGACGCTGGTTATAGCTTTGTCACATATCTACAGTACGCGTTATCCGGGGTCAGACGCTGGTTCTAGCTGTGTCACATATCTACAGTACGCGTTATCCGGGGTCAGACGCTGGTTCTAGCTGTGTCACATATCTACAGTACTAGTTACGATATTTGTGCTTAGAACTATAAAAGATAAATTTAGAGGAAATGTATCCACATTTGTGTGGATAAAGTGGAGGACCCTTTTTCATGAATAGCCACCTTCAGTACAACCATACTGGTACTAGAACCCCAATCTAACCATCATCGGCAAACCAGTCAGGTAGCGCCTCAGACCACGCGACCATCGAGGCAGTCTTAAGTAGGCCTATATTAATTACGCTAATGGGATATAAATAAGAATATTAGAGTTGTTTGTGGAAATGTACCTGCATCTGCGTGGAGGAAGAGTGAGAAACCATCCCAGTGTATCGAGAAGGGATTCGAAACCCGACCTCCCCGTCACCAACAAACCAGACCGTATGCTCACAGGCGCAGGTTTCTAACGGTCAAGTTTAAAACTAAGTTTTAATGTTTGCATTTACGAGTTTTCTGAATACAATTTGTTTGAATGGAGGTTGAAGTTTTGTTAAAAATGTCTCCGTTGTTTTGTTGTTGTATAGTCTCGGAGTGACGTCAGTCAGGGAAAGTTGTAAGGCAGACAGGCTAGTCACGTGGGGCAGGGAATGAAAGTAAACAGTCCCCGGAGAAAGGAGAGAATAGGACTTAAAGCGGGTTTTTTTAAAAGGAAATAAAAATTATGTAACATTGGCAATCCAAAAAAGATATCTTACTGTTGAGGAGTTTATCAAAGAAACCTGAGAAGTTGTTAAAAATTAAATTCGGTAGGAGCAAAATATGGTTTGCATTGCACGAACTTTATTATTTATTATTAGCACCACGTCTTACTACCCGTTCGGGTTATACGCACTTACGCTAATGTGTAATGGTAGGGTGATTGTGAGATGNTCCGAACCACGGTGGAGGCCTGGCATTCCCCACATTCACAAGATGTCTTGTCAGAGGTGAAGGAAGGGTTTGGTAATCAGATAAATCTGTGCCGGGACCGAGGATTGAACCCCGGCCGCCAGCACAGAAGTCCGACACCTTACCCCTAGACCGCCAGGTCACCTGCACGAACTTTAATTTGTAACATTTTCTCAGTGTGGTTTGTTTATTTTAATTACCGAAGCAAATTTGATGAAAAACCTTTTTTATGTTTCAGGGATCATTCATAAATAATTGTATGAACAAGGTCTCCCATTCCAGTAATTATATCAGGAAGGTGTTAGTTAATATCGCTTTACGTCTATTGTACGACACAGAGGAGTCTGATGAAATGGAATAAATCAAATAAATATATTTATTTTATCAAATAAGCATGACAATTAATATGCCCCGTTCTATCAATGTTTATTTTGCATCCACATGCAAATATTCAAAGCAAAGCAGCTCACGAGATAATATTTATCTGCATGTATATTATTGTCATCTGACCACTCGTTCAGGATAAATCAGTTTCAATGTCACACAGTTAAAAAAAGAGGAAATAATGACACTATCAATGTCACTATCTCTGCTGATGATAGCCTTGACCAGTGACCTGGATCATGTCCAAGTATCTGCTACTCTACAAGACAGATACTAGGAGATACAAGAACCTACTATCCTCTGCGTGTTCTAGATACAATTTCGGGAGTTAGGTTTACTTCTCCAATCAATTTATGACTCGAATCACGGCGAGGTCAATATATGATCTCCATGTGGCGGGTAACTTCCTGTCAAGTCACAACTGTCCTGCATGGGGAGTGAGTGAGAAACCTCTAGAACAGCGGTGCTCAAACTGCAGTACGCGTACCACTGGCAGACACGACAATACTGACATTTTACCCTCAATTTGAGGAACTTATTTGTGTATTACAGCACTAATTGGCTCGTCCACAACCAACACACCCGCTAGTCGGACTCGCAGGCATACTCGTAATTACGCTTTCACTTAGTACAAAATAACCTGTCTACAATGAAAAGTCGTAGGGCGTAATCTCAACCAATTGGAACTATGACCAATTAGCCACTGAATAAAATAATAAATATACCAGTCAGCCAATCATAGATGGCACTGTGTTAAAATATTGATCTCAAATAACAAACTAAGCATAGGTAGTCTATACAATGGCTGTGTTTTGTCATAAAAAGAAGGATATTCTTCAAACAACTGATTCAATTAAAATATCGTCCAAATCAGTTGTACAAACAAGTCACGCCACGCCACGCCAAGAAGAATCGATCAATCCAAAGCAAAGAGCATACTAACACCATGGGTCATAGAGGACTACAAAAATCAAAGTCATATTAAAGTTTTTAATTAATAAGATATAAAATATAAATAAATATTTTATGGTTAAATATATATTATTTTTTATCGAGATAATATTTTTTCTACGCAGTTCCACAATCTGTTGTCCTAGCCACACCCAATAACGTTTCGTGTTATTTGATTAAGGTAGTCCAGCTACATTTGTTTCTGATTGGCTGAAAGCAAGGAAACGTAACTATAGTCGATCAGTCGGGGTAAAAAGCCAGTCTATGCGTGGTATCGCACGGATACGGTTGGCTCCGGTGTTTTACATACACACTGATCATCTAATTTGAAAATATTATTATTGTGTTACTTTTTCATTTGATTCACGTTTGTTGAAAATGAAGTGCTAGTGTTGTCACGCCTATCTCGAGAGAGACTTTTGTTCTTACATGCATACGTGTTTACGTACTATGCTTGAATTAATTTGGTTTAGTTGGTGACCTGATGGCCTAGGGGTAAGGTGTCAGACTTCTATGCTGGCGGCCGGGGTTCAATCCTCGGTCCCGGCAAAGATTTATCTGATTACCAAACCCTTCCTTCACCTCTTGACAAGACATCTTGTGAATGTGGGGAATGCCAGGGCTCCACCGTGGTTCGGATTCCACGTTAAACTGTAGGTCCTTCATTTCATCTCACAGTCACCCTACCATTACACATTAGCGTAAGTGCGTATAACCCGAACGGGTAGTAAGACGCGGTGCTAATAATAATGATAATTTGGTTTAGTTGGCGTAAAATAAAAATCAACATGAATAAGTGGTTTAATAAAGCAACAACAGACAAAAATATTCTGCTGAAAATCTTGTAGCATCAAGCTCTACTTCAGAATCAGACTGTACAGTGAGTCAAAATGAGAAAATCCCTTCTGAAATACGAAAAGTTGTAATAAAATATGATCCTGAGTATACAGTATTGGATTCACGGTCACGGATGTAAACAATGAGCCAAGGTCTCAATTTGTAATCTGCTTTGAAATCCTTTCAAACTATCATTATTGAAACGACGCCTTAGTGCGAAACATTCAACGTTAGAAAACAAGCCTAAGGATTATTTCGTTCGGAAATTGACTGAGATGAAAGGCACAGAGAAAGTTGTGTCGTCTTTTACCAGCAGTACTCAAAAAGCAATGGAGGCATCTTTCTTGTTGAGCTTAAGAATGTCAAAGTGGGGAAAAGCTGTGACAGCCGGTGAAAAGCTGTTGCTACCTGCTGCCAAAGATATTGTGACTTGTTTGTCGGGTGAACCGTCAGATAGACAGCTTATCGCACTGTCAAATGATACCGTGTGTCGCAGGATTGAAATTATGGCATAAAACGTTAAAGAAAACTTAATAACTCAGGTCAAAAATAGTGATTTTATTTGCCATACTACTCGATGAGAGCACAGATGTAACAAACTATGCTCAACTTATGGTTTGCATGCGGTATGTATTTCAAACTTTAATAAAAGAGGATTATTTATTTTGTAAGGCGCTATCAAGACGAACTACCGCCGATGAAATATTCAAGAACCTGAATGACTTCTTTGCGGAAAATGGTCTGGACTGGAAGCAGTTCTGATGGTGCTCGAGCTATGGAAGGAAAATACAGGTGTGTTGCCACCAAAGTAAAATCTGTTGTAGAAAATTACACTTTCAGCCAATGCAGCATCCACAGAAAAGCTTTAGCAGTGAAGCGTATGCCTGAATAATTTAAACTTTTTCTCCAGGAAGCCGTCAAGCTGGTTTATTAAATCTTGTGCTCTATCTAAACTCTCGTTTATTTTCGAAACTGTGTTCTGAAATGGGCAATGATCACAATCAGTTGCTGCTACACACAGAGGTGAGATGACTTTCTCGAGGGAAAATGCTAAGTAGGTTGGTTATTTGAGATATATTCTGAGGTGCAGTTGTTCCTGATAGAAACAGATTTTATCATTATTATTATTATTTTATTTAGCACCACGTCTTACTACCCGATCGGGTTATACGCTTTAAGTACGAATTACGCTAATGGATTAGGAATTGGGAAGGTTGAATTAGAGGAAGTGAAACCACATTTGCGTGAAGGGAGAGTGGAAAATCATTTAGAAAAAAAAGTTCACCCGACCGAGATTCGAACCTCGATCTTCCCGTCCTCAGCGGTCGAGCTCAACACGACTAGCGCGTTAGCCAACTACGCCACCGAGGCGGGTGAAATAGATTTTGAACTGCGTGATCGATTGACAGACAAGAGCTGTGGATCAAAACATTAGCCTACTTATCGCCTAAATTATTTAAATTTAAGTTTGCAAGGTAAAACAACAAATCGATTTTCAGTGGACGACAAAATAAAGCCATTTATCAAAAAATGTCAAATGATGAATAAGTGTTTCGAATGAAAGCCTGCAGTCTTTTACTAATTTCGAAAATTTTGTGAAAGAGTACGAAATTATAAAGTGAAAGACGATTTCATCAAGAATGCAAAACCCCATTGCCAAATGCGCGTTGAAACATTTGAAGAAAATCTTAAAGAAGACTATTCTGAATTTCTTTGGATAAGAAACCCATTCATTTTGGGTAACATTACTGGAACCCTAACTAACAACGAAAAATAGTGTTTGATAGAACTATTTTGCGATGGAGGTTTGAAAATTGAGTATACCAAATTAGAGTTAGGTGAATTTTGGCTAAAGGATAAAAATGAATATCATCGCTGTCCAGAAAAGCATTGTTGTTTCTAATTCCATTTGCAGCAAACTATCTTAGCGGAACTGTATTTTCTGCTACGGTGACAGTAAAAAATAAATTTTGTAATAAACTGATTCTTGTCCCAAATTTGCGCTTAAAATTAAGTAAAAATGAACCTGACATCTCCTCACTTGTTTAAAGCATGCAGCACCATCCTTCTCACTGAATTTTTAGACTTTTAAGATAGTGGAACTATTTAATAAATAAATAACAAATATTTAAAAAACAGTTGTAATTTTGTACTTATTTATAATTCCGAGACATAGCTATATCCTAATGAAATGTTTAATAGTCCAATGGTGCGCGACTGATCCGTAATACACATGAGAGGTACGCGAAAAAAAAGTTTGAGAAACACTGCTCTAGAAGTTATTTGGAGTTTGATGCAAAGCCAACTTTCAGCTTCATACTCGTTAATATCAGAGGATAGTGAAATAAATCTAGAAGGAGGAGGGGGTAAAGTATTTTGTCTTATTAATTTATGTAAGAAGAGTAGCATCAAATGAAATATTTTAATCATCTAGATCAATTATCCCAATTATTTTATATCTTCTGCTATGGACTAAAGAAAGTTGGTACTTTCATTGATCTGTCTCGGTCTCACTTATGGCTCTGACAAATATGAAAATGGCACAGGTATGAAGGACAATAGTAATAACATTCAATACAACCAGTTTATGTCATGAATGGAGTGAAGGTGTTGCTTGTAGGGTCAGTTGGCGACTTAGCAGTCTGATGTACAATAGTACATTCTGACTCAGTGAGGAAAACAACGGGAAACTACCTCACTCCTCATTTCCCTAGTACGCCTCTTCACTATCGCCTAGACCTTACAGCTGACGGTGGAACCATTGACCAACCTACAGGTTGAGTACTTTACTTACATAGCTTAGTTTGATCTACAATGCAACCTATTAATAATAATCAAACCTAATTATTATAATTAGATTGACTACTATTTATGGATCACGAATGACTTATAGAGCTCCGTGTTTATGGACTTTTAGGATGTTTTTAAAATTAAATTAAATGATACACATATTAAGTAGTAACCTAAACAATACCTAAGCCTCTTTCTTTTTTTAAGGCACATTTAGCATGTTTTATTGGAAATCTACCCACTCCAGTGTTCGAATGGTGAAACATAGTCACGTCAAACTCGTGGCCTGCGGACCTTATGATGAACCAATATAATGCAGCCATATTCTTTTTTTTATAAACGCCATAGGAATAAAACATTAGGGAATTTGGCATAATTTGATAAAATAGCTTTTTGAGGTTGATGCACCAAATTTGTACTTTTTTTCCAACGGGCATTAATTCCCTAAAGGTTTTTGAATTTGAGCACTAAATACATGTAATGTTTGGAACCATTTATGTATGTTAACATTTGTTTTCTCACATTAGAAGACACAAATATAGAATGAGAAATTTCAGCCCATACATTTATCAACAATTATGAAAGGGACATCGACACAGGATTTAAATCCCGACATTCGCAGCATTGCTGCTAATAAAATGTTTTAAATTTCTGGTAAGATTATATAGGCCTAAGGTATTTATTATGCCCTTATTTAGGGGCCTATTATTTTCTTTTTGCAGAAATAAGGTACCAAGTTGTAATCCTTTTTTACTTAAAAATATGAAAATACTGACTTTTTTAATAACGCGGCCCCCTCATTATTGCCGATGACGGGAAGATTGAGGTTAGAATATTGGTCAGGTGTACTGAGGGTGGTTTTCCCTCAAGGGTTTTTTACTCTCCCTCCAAGCCAATATGCCTCAGCCTTAAAACATCAGCGCAATTAGTACTTATGCGTACAACCCGAACATGTATTGAATGAGACGCGGTGATGAGAAATTTAAAAAAAAAAGTGTAAATCTAGTGTAAAATTAAATCTTGGCGGTATTTTGTTCAAGTGAGTTGGCAACATTGGACGTGTTGCATCCTACAATTACACCTCAGTGCTGACCTTTTCCAAGCGCCTAAACCTGACGATGACGCGAGCCATCCATCGGCGGGGCTTGTTCTCCGACTGGTAACAGTGACACATCGAGCCACGTGGTCTGTCGCTAAGACAACCAGCGAGCCTGACACCCGTGACCGTGAGTCCCCACATGCTCACACTCCTGTATTGTTAATCGTTAGACACGTGTGTAGCGTCCTCCTGGGTTCAAATAGGACATACCCGTGGAAAAGGGATTAGTAGAAAAGCGCTACTATAATGTTTGCAAGTAGAACCACATCGCTAGCGCTCGCGGCGTTAGTGCCCCAAACTAAAAGATTCGAAGCGAGACGTTACACTTGGAACACAACGCATTTTAATTAATCAATTCTTATTATCAAATTCAATCAAATGTACAAACTAAATTCATTGTTTTATAAATAAACTACGTTATAAAAAGTAAAATCTATAAAATCTAGCTAAACTCCTTTAAAATAAACGACAAATTGCTACCAAAACAGTAATGTCGAATTGTATATAACCTTCAGACTTATTTTCTATGCACTGCACGTCCACGCATGTGCATAAATCTATGACTTCATTGCAAGGTGCTCTTAGCGGTAGTGCCCCAAACTAGTTTACGGGATCCGCTAGTCCTCTAAGAGTGCCCACCCCATGGACGTACCTCACTAGACACTTGACGTCACTTGACACAATGACAGTTGAAAAATCATGTTTAGGTTTTGGGTTGCCAACACTTGTACAAGATCACTGTTTTTTTTATATATGGTAAGTTGTTTATTATTATTATTATTATTATTATTATTATTATTAGCACTGCGTACTACCCGTGCTAATAATAATAATATTATAAACTATTATTATTATTATCATTATTATTAGCACCGCGTCTTACTACCCGTTCGGGTTATACGCACTTACGCTAATGTGTAATGGCAGGGTGATAGTGCGATGAAATTAAGGACCTACAGTTTAACGTGGGATCTGAACCACGGGGGAGGCCTGGCATTCCACACATTAAGTTTTAGTTACATCTTATATTCTACATTTAAAATAACGTAAACTTAATTTTTCTCACACTATTTCATATATTTAACAAAAAGATCCAATCCAAAACCATATTTTAAACATTATTAAACGTATTTATGCTTAGTTATGGAATCTTTTCGACAATGTGCAATATAGTGCATACATTAAAACAACGATTATTTACTTGGAACAGAAAAAAATACTTATATCTCTATATATAAAAGCAAGAGACCTGACTGACTGACACGCTCATCACTAATTCTCACACTTTCCACGAAGCTAGAGGGCTGAAATTTAGCACAGCTGTTCCTTATAAGCTAATTAGGTAAAGTAAAGACGTTTCATTCCGATGTTTTGTGATTAAGGGGATGAAATCGGGGTATCTACCCTAATCAATAATATTGCTTTATAAACTCTTTTTTAATCGTTTAGAGTGTAATCATCCAATAAGTTTGTTGACGGTAGACGTCTGTAGTTAATATTTTACTGAATTTTGTGGTGCTTGTAGTGTTTGTGTGAGTGAGAGGACCCGGCCCAGGGCGGTGTGTGGTGGGAGGGGGGAGACCTGTCCAGCCGAGCTCAGCTGATAACGCCCCAGGCAGTACGCGAGGGGGCCCGCCGAAAATAAAACTCCCCATGAGAAACGGTACAAGGTCACCTCCTCGCAGTGTTTCTCGGGTATCGCTAAGAACCATGCCATTAAGCTTTAAACAAAAATTCCTCATTTCCATTTAAACATAAATAACACAATATCCCGTGCGAAGAACGGGCATTCAGCTAGTTTATATATATTAAATTATTTTATTATTATTTTATCGTAGTTCGAAATATTTAACTGAATAAAATATCTGTATCCACTGCGTGAGTGCACCATTGTAAATAGCTTGTTTGCGTCATGAGCAATCACATGGTTTAAATTCATCAGTCACCATTTTGAAGCTATGTTCGTTAGACCCTTTGTGAAAGTGTTTTAATATTTTTTTAAACTGGAATGAAACGATATATAAGCAAGCTGTGTGCCCAACCTCAAAAAAACAGTATTAGCCTAAATGACTGTGGTTAACTATCAAATTCATACATTACCATATTTTTTCATTGCAGTTATTCAAAGTGACATGTCAGTTGTTGGCGTAGGGATACATTAGGGACTATTTCTAGTAACTTTTGGAGCTTTCATCCAAATAAACTCGGGTGGTGAATGTACTTTTACTATTCACGCCATCATATCAATTATTTTAACTTTACAGACACTATTTCCCTCCCGTTGTAGAGGTCAGTGACCTAGGGCAATGTTTCTCAAAGGGACGGAGGGCCACCAAATGGAAGCAATAGGCACTGGGAGGAAGGAGGGGGGGTTGGAAGTTACGCAGGGAGAAACATTATTTTTAGGCAATTCAATTTTGCGACTAAAACCACACAACAAATTAAATTATTATGTAAATGAAATGTTGAAGGAAAAAAATTGCATATGATTACATTGAATTAGTAGGTAACAAGCGAACCCGTGAGCGAATTGAGCAATACTTGGGTAAAAATAGCCAGCGGCGAAGGAAGGGGGGCAGAGGAGATTAAGACGAGGTGGTTGTGTTTCAACCTTCAGCAAACATTGTTGTAATTCGAATAATGGTTGCACATCTTCAGGTCAACATATTTATGTTTAAATCCTCATTTGTCAATTTAGACCCATAAAATATATCTATACTTGGTCTGACAAGAATAATATACATTTTAATACTAAAGAGACTCATAATTTGTTGATAAATAGGTAACTGTTTAACTTTGTTGGCATAAGGTTGGTGCAAACTTTATTTAGTATTTGACCTGTGTCTACCGAGAAAATAAATACAACAAAGTTAGGATATTACGTATATAATTTTTTTGCATTTAAACGTTTGTATTGTATGTGATCAACATATTACTAAACTTCCTGAGATCCTGCGGACCTCACTCCGAGAAACACTGTTCAAGGTTATTGAACATTTATAGATTCAATTAACAGCTGTTTTGTTACAATACTAGTCATTTATCAGCTAAAAAACTTTTAGTTTTAAGGTACTAAATAAAAGGTGTTTGCAACACTAAGTAAATATTGATTTGAGAAATCTATGATTGTTGGAAGGTGTGCAAGCAGCTATTATACAAGCCGTGCATATAGCAAGATTGAACCGAGAGGTGTGCAACCAGCTATTCTGCAAGCCGTGCATATAGCAAGATTGCACCGAGAGGTGTGTAGCCTTTAATCGTGTCATGGACAACACACGTAGGCCTAATGTTTATATTACATACATTCCCAACAACCACTCACTACATTCCACTACAGCAACAAACACCTTCAAATATCTTGGAGCAGGGAGAGGTAGATTATATACTGACCGTCAGTGGCGGCTGGTGATGTAGAAACTAGGGTGTTCACAAACTCAAAATTATTGTAATGAAGAATATTTTGCATATATATATATATATATATATATATATATATACAGTTTGATTATATCAAGACAATACCAACATAAAGTTTAATTAAATCAACATAGCACATGCATACGCATAAATAGACCCATATATATATATATATATATATATATATATATATATATATATATATATAT